>JANSVB020000458.1:4936710-4946715 GCA_025504935.2 Erythroxylum haughtii
ATCGTAGCACTTCCGAACTGTGTGATATGCGTCGGAACGACCCACGGGCGTCCCGGTGTGTACCCTACGGTGAGGGGGCGCTACACTTGAAGTGTGATCAAGCCCATTGCCAACATCAAATGAGCCTATAGGGTCGCATACATAGAGTGATATGATCTGGGCTTATTCTTTTGGGCCTAATTTATTAGGTTTTGAATAAATATATGTAGATATATTTATTTGGCTAGATTAAATTAAGTTGTCGGGCTTTTTATTATATATGATATAATGGGCCGAAACTTATTGGGGCCTCAATATGATTAGGGTTTCTCTATAAATAGAGAAGCTTAGGTCTCATTAGAGAAGAAGACACTATTGTCACGAAACCCTAGCCGCCATCCGAGAGGAATATCGTGCGGCGTTCGGAAAGTGTTTCAAGACGTGCTAGCACACCACAGCCGCAGCCCGGATCGTGCATACTCGTGTGGATACCGGTAGAGGGCATTCGCACATTGCAGTGTCTTGGAATCCGAAAAGAATCAACCCACCCACGGCATAAAGGTATTTTCGTACATTCTAAGTATTTTCGATTATACTTCATGTTGTTGTATGGTCTTTTCCGCAGTGTATTATGAATACTCGGACTGTACCCGATCCAACAAACTATACTCCCACTAACCTTTTTGTAGACAAAATAACTTCACAATTATCTTTCAAAAAACTCTTTGAATTCATCATGAAAGTGAATCTTTCAGCATCCTGTAGCCTTACAACTATATATCAAATGTATCAATAAAGGGAATAGTTCCAATTGGATGTACTGTTATGAGAATTGAACTTTTCAAAATTTATATTACTCCCACTACTTATCATTGAGAACCATTGTTCTATAAGTATATATAGAAACAAATAATTTATTCGACAAGTTTGTAAGATTATATCCAACCTTTTGGATTTCTCATAACCTTTTGTTATCCAATTTAGTTGTAAACTTAATGGATAATGCATGCTTCAATCAAGCATCACATCCTTGTATCATTAACATTGACTCTTTCAAAGACTTAGCATTTCATATCTAATATGAAATATTACAAATTGATTTAATTGGAACTATTGAAGATAAGTTATTGTACTGGACATAATTATAGAAGAAATAATATTTTATCATACAATATCTTATATTTTATTTTCCTCCCTACATAAATCCATACTCTTAAAGAATGTTGTTATTAAAGGTATTCACAAGAGAATCTCATTTCCTATAGATAATCGAAAATTTAAAACTCTCGTCATAGTGCTTTAGCATTCTAAATGCTTAATTTATGCTTATATTTAAACATTTTATACTTTTCAAAATTTTAAATCAATATTTCATTTAGTACATATGACTGTATCCTACAAAGTCATTATTAATACAATGAAAATACATATTATCCTTTTATGAATTGTTATTCCATCCAATACATCATAAGTATAAGATTTAACAACTTAATACCATTATCATCTTTTAACCATAGGTTAATTTGATTATTCTTCAACTTGACAAGTTTCATAGGGTTCATAATCAGGATACACATATCCATGTATATAACTTTATGATTCTTATTATATTAATCTAACCGACATATAATAAAAGGATAGTCTCGGTTATCTAAATTTGTATTTTTGACTCTTATGTTAAGCATAAGTCTTGTTTGATCCAACACATACAAATTATTTGTATAAAATTGGATAAACTACTTTTACTTAACAATTTATTTCTTATCATACTTTAACATTATAATAATGTTGAATCTAAATTCGTTATCAAATACTCATAAACATGAACTAGAAATACATATGAACTCTATCATATCTCGTATAGGCAAGAAAATTCATGTAATTATTTTTCTTCTTATGATAACTATTATCATACTATATCAAATGCCTTTAATTGATGTCCATGTTTATGTTTTTAGTAGGCTAAATTAAATGGAACAATTTTAACAAGGTACGATACCTTTCAACTCTACTCTATACAACCTTTTGCATCTTACTATCAGGTTATTAACATACATCTTTCATGTTGTCATCAAAGTTTATGAGATATTAGTCAACTTAAAATGTCAATACATTTATCATATATGACATATCTCTAAAACTTTGTTATTGAATCCTCAACAAAGATTATAATAAAATTACATAATAGATATGCAATTTTTCTATCTAACTTTGAGAACTCTTCTTAAATGTAAACTCTGTGAGAACTCTTCTCAAACATAACCTTTTTCTAAAAAATTTGGTTCACTAACTTAGTATCAACTATACTAAACAAGACAAATTCCACTCAGAATAAAATATAAATGTAAGAAAAGCAAGTGATTAATTATATGTCATAGCTACCAAATGAGGCTAAGAATTTAGTCATGTATTTGGTTACTCTTACTATTTTATTCAAGATAATATCTTTCACTACTATTCATAAAGATTACTCTGATCTTTTTAGTGGGTCAGGGTCTCATTCAAATATAGTTGATCTTGATTTTTGTCAACAAACCAACTAAACTTAAATTAGGTAGATAACAACTTTATCAATCACTTCTCACATGACTCTTAGATTCGTTAGGTGACAATTCTTGCTAAAACATATCTTATATCTCATTCCTAACCCTGCTTCTAAATTCATGTGATCATGGGTTTCCTTATCCAAATCACACAAATTTAGTTAAGTAGAACTCACTGCCATGAGATTAAACATATTAGGGTTAAAACAACCTTGAGTTTGCTCAACAAGCTTAACAATAAACAAAACTCTAGTTTACTCTTTACAACAATGGAAGGCAACAATAACGTTTTTAACATCTATTTAATATTTTAAAAAGGAATTTAATTTCATTCATCTCATCAAACACAAAATTGCATGTAAAATATATATATATATATATGGACTTAAGTAATTTGATTCCGTCCTACCTTCAACTCGAGTTTTGGATAGAACAGTGGTATCAGAGCTTAGGTCTTAGCCACCACGTCTTGAGTTCGACTCCCCCTACCCGCAGAAATGCGTAGGAGTGCTCAATGGTCCTATGAACGTTCGCTAAGCAGCGAATGCATGGTGGACTTAAGTAATTTGATTCCGCCCTACCTTCAACTCGAGTTTTTGGTAGAACAGTGGATTTTTTCTTATCTATTAAAATTTCTTGTTTATATTCTCCTGATTTTTCTACTTGATTATCTACTATTGATTCACTATCAAGGTGGCTTGTATTATTAATTTCCATTTATTATGTACTTTCTTCTTCTGATGTATTTTCTGTATCTGTAACAACAAAAATACTTTCATCAGACTCTATACTAAAATCATTTATAGATGACTTTAGAATTTATGTGAAAATGTCATTGAAAAATTTGAGACAATTAGAGTAAATTTTGTAGTTGATTGAACTAGTTAATTGATTGAAAATTTTAGAGTTTTAACAAGTAAGTATCTTATTAATCCTTGCGAGTGGTCGAAATATTAATCAAATTTGGTGATTTATTTGTCATTACCTGATCATGAGAAAATGGTTGTTTTCATGAACACCGTGGGTTTAAGATGAAAATATGGATGTGTGGTTTTTGAATATTTGATGATCAAGATGTCTTAAGATAGAGATGAAATGATTTTTGAGTTTGAAAGATCAATGAAAATGTGCATGAGAAGAGTGCAAAAAAATGAAAGAAGAAATGCAGAAAAATGTGAAGGATATGCATAAATAGATTCTGTTTTTAATGTTTATGTTTAATCATGGATTTATGACTTGTTTGTGTTTGAGTTAAGTCAAAATAGAAGTAGGAATAAAGAGAAAATATTGAAGAAATAACCTAGAAGAGATAGACTAAGCAAAAGAGATGTTTTAAGATGTAGAGATAAATTAGAGTTAGAGATGAACATTATTGAAGTGTGTTGCACATGTACAAATGCAGTGTTTCCACTAAACATACATCTGTATTTTTGTCATATCTTGGCCTATAGACATCTAAATGGGATGATTTTAAGCTCATATTAAATTACAGACGTATGGCTATATTTTTCATGAAGGAATTGAAATTTAATTCTGTTTCTAAGAGTTTCACAATTTAGCTCGAAATTGCGTTTGTGGATTCTATCGTGGTTTGGAAGAGTCTGTAGTGTTTTTAGCATAACTTGAATAATGTTGAACCAAATTACATAAAATTGGTTTCATTTGAAACTTAATACATAAAGGAAAAAAAATTTAGGAGATTTTTTTTGCTCCTTCATATTCCTTATCAAAATGACCATGAAAGATTGACCTGAAGGTTTGTTTTGAGAAAAAGAGACTCTGTAGTGCATGAATTTGGGGAAGAAAAGAAGTGGTTGCATGATCGTGCTTGTGCACGATCGTGACATTTTGGAGAAGTATGGAAAAGCATGATCATGCACAAGCACGATCGTGACTTTTCTTATTCAACTTGAATCTCACGGTCGTGCTTATGCACGATCGTGACATTGAATACTTAACTTCTTCCCTCGACCTCCAAATGACATGATAATTAAACCATTAGACTCGTAACACATTTATTTTCATCTCCATAGAAAATTATAGCCATCTGAAACCATTTGGAAGAGATTGGTTGATATAATTGGGAAGAAATGATGAACAATCCTAGAACTTCATGACTGGAGTATTATCACTAAATATGCTTCGGTATTTTAGGCATAACTTGTTATGTAGTTATCCAAATGGAATTATTCTCAATTTAGATTGCAATAGAGACACAGGGATACAGTTGTTATGAAGAAATCAAATTCGAATTCTGCCTCTATAATTCCAAAATCTGACTTAAAGTTAGGTATAGAATACCGTTACAGTTAAGGAATAGTCTGAATTATTTGGAATATAACTTTTGGAATATTGAACCAAATCAAGTGATCTTGGTGTTATTAGAAACTTAATACAATAGAGAACATGTTATTAGAAGAAATTTTTGGCAAATTACCTAATTTGCATTGTCTAATTGATCATAAAAAATAGACTCGAAGGTTTGGAATTTTGGAGAATTTATAAGAAAGAATGAGAGATGAAGAGTTCATATGATTATGGTTGTGATTCAAAGGAAATGAGTAATGATTACTAAGATAAAGTTAAAGTGAATGAGAAATTGATTTTTATAAGAGCAAATAATGCTAAAAATGAAATGACGAGTAATTGAGTTATAAAGTGAGAATGTGGATAAATTTGATAATATACATCCGATTGTCAAGAACATGCATTATGCGTGGTCCGCATATACATTTATGCATAAATAAATGCTTATAATTGTACAAAGCTATTAATGTGTGTGTGTGTGCAATTTGTGTATTGCATAATTTTGATATGTAGGATAAACGTCCGCATTCAGACATTTCCAGATCTTAGAAATAATGACTAATCTGGAGCCTACTGTGAGTAGACCTAGATGGTTTTACTTTATTGCTTGTTTGTTTATATTATGAATTTTTTTATTATGAATGAGATGTGAATGTGATTGTTCTGATTTCGGACAGTAAATGTCCGAGGAGTTTGCTAAATGTAAAGATATCGAAGTGCTACATGTATGTGAATTTGATGAAATAAGTGATTTATGACTTGATTGTTAAACATCCGCATATGAAAAAAAAAGTGATTTTCAACTTTAAGGTTGAATGTCGGACTAAGGTCGAATGATAAGTGAAAGTGAATAATTGATCATATGCGATTGATGCATTTCATTATATGAATGCATGAAAGATAAAGGCAGTTGTAACTGAAGTAGCCACCGAAAAAGAGCTTAAAGCTCATATTGTGAAAAAGAGTCTAGAGCTCATAAAGTGTATAAGAGCCGAAGGCTCACTATGTAAAATAAGCCCGGTATCCCTAACAGATACGGGACAGTTATCAATTAGCCCGATATCTTCAACGGATAGGGATAGTTATCAATGAGTCGGATATCCACAAGGGATACAGGACAATTAGGCACTCGATCACAACAAAGTAACAAATATAAAGTGAGTCTCATGTGAACTACATATGCATGATATGAATAATTATAATGTGTTGAATGTAAAATGTGAAATAATCAATTAAGTGTATGTGATTTAATATGATTAACAAATAAATCATGTGAATTGAGTGTTATGTGATCGAGTGAGCCATCGAGGATGGTCACTCACTAAGTTTGCAAAACTCGCGCAAAATTGGAAATTATTTTTTAGGTTCAGAAGAATTACCCCGTTAGGCAAACGAGAGTATAGCTACTGCATTCAAGTAAGAGGTAGAGATCGGGATTAGTTTGCGTCTGCATTCATACTTTCTTATTCTTGTATCAATGTATGTATTTCGCAATTTCTGTACAAAGTGTATTTGATCATGTCTGTATGTAATAACATTATGATTAAAGTGGGCCCAGTTCGATTATTGTTTTCTGCATATGAATATGATAAATTTGAAAAAAAAATTATATTGAGTTTTTGAGAGTTTGACGGTTCTAGCATGCCACCCTTGCAGGGTACATACTAGGGCATCACTCAAGATGTCGGGTATGTATCTTGTGAGAGTGGGGTGCTACAATAAGAATACTAATGAACAGTTGAGATAAATGCAATCTAATCCAGTGGTTGGGAAGAGATAGAGTTAGAATTTTTTGCAGAGATTCCTTTTCTTGTCTTGGATATTGTGTAAAAAGGATAAGAATACTAATGAACGGTTGAGATTAATGCAATCTAATTCAATAGTTGGGAAGAGATAGAGTTAGATTTTTTATAGAGATTCCTTATCTTGTCTTAGATATTGTGTGAAGAAGATAAGAATAATAATGATCGGTTGAGATAAATACAATCTAATCTAACGATTGGGAAGAGATAGAGTTAGATTTTTTGTAGAGATTCCTTATCTTATCTTGGATATTGTGTGGAGAAGATAAGAATACCAATGAACGGCTGAGGTTAATGCAATCTAATGTAGAGATTCCTTATCTTGTCGTGGATTATTTACTATATAAGGGAATGAATCACTAGTAAATTCTTCATTGAATCCTTCACCATATTTATCTACAACCATGAGTACTAATGCTAGTACTTCTCATATATCATCCTCATCTTTGTCATCATCGTTGAAGAAAGAATTGGATCCCACTTCTACATATTAACACAAAACAAAGTGTTACTATCTGCATATACCAATAATAACCTTGCAATGGATTACTATATGAACATTATAGTTAACCAGCCAAAGCATAAAGGTTCAATCCTGTCAAAGAGTAATTTATCGTGACCATGTTGCAACAGATCAAAGACTATAGGATGATTATTTTGCAAAAAAATACAAGATATAATGCAACAACGTTTCACAGATGATTTCTCATGAGTCGAAATTTATTCCTTCGAATTGTTGGTGCTGTTGAAGGTCATGAAGACTACTTTATGCAACAGAGAGATGGATGTGATAAACTAGGATTGTCTAGTTTACAAAAAGTAACAACATCATTTCAAATGTTGGCATATGATGTATCAGCTGATTCAACTAATGAATACATTAAAATTGAAGAACCAACTACAATTGAAAGTACCAAAAGGTTTTGTCGAGCCATTATGGAGGCCTTTGGACGTTCTTATCTAAGAGCTCTGGATGCTAATGATGTTGCAAGACTACTTAAAATTAATGAAGAACGTAATTTTCAGGAATGTTAGGGAGCTTAGATTGCATGCACTAGACATAGCAAAACTGTCCAACAGCTTGAGCAAGACAATATAGTGGACGTAATGGATTCCCAACTATTATTCTTGAAGTTGTTGTTGATTATAATTTGTGGATATGGCATACACATTTTGGTTTGCCAGGGTCAAATAATGACATTAATGTGTTGGAAGCATCTCACTTGTTCGCAAACCTTGTCAAAGGTATAGCACCTTTTACTCATTATGTTATTCGAGAAAAAATATACGATACTAGATATTATTTAGCTAATAGTATTTATCAAAAAATGGTCTACCTTTGTTCAAACTATTCATGATCCCTGAGGCCTAAAAAAGAAGTTATTCGTGAAGATATAAGAAACATGTAGGAAGGATGTTGAGCATGCATTTGGAGTTCTCCAATCACGATTTGCAATTATCATGGGATAGACACGTTTTTTGAAAAAAAATCCATATTACATAATATTATGTCAGCATGCATTATAATGCATAATATGATTATTAAGGACGAACATGATACCCAAGCAGTTATACAAGATTGGAGCAAAATGTCAACCCCTAAAATTAATATTAATAGAGACGATATAATTATATTTCAAGAATTCCTCGCTAAACATAAGCAAATTAAAGATAAACAAGCTCATTATGAAATTCGTAATGTATTGATTGAACATCTGTGGGAATGATATAGTAATTCAGAGGATTAGAGATTAAATATATAATAAAAATATTATATTTGTGTATGTTATTAATTTGTTGTTGCAATAATATTAATTATCTATGTTAAATAATATTAATTTAATATAAAGTATATATTAATTAATTAAGAATAATGATTTTAATTTAATTTTTATAAAAATAAATAAATAAAAATTAATTATTGTATAAATATAAAATAATTTAGTTAATAACTAAATTATTGTGGAATACCCTTTGAAAATAATTGATTACAAATATGATATAGAATGGTTGAAATAATACCTAATTCAATATAAAAAGATTCTTAAGATATTCTCTTTTACATCAAGTTAGCCTTGGATGAACATGCAATAGCAAGCAATCCGGAAGTTGAGGAATTTGATGCTTATAAACGACCTTCCTAGTTTGGAACCCTCCTATGCATCGGTGGATAATCAAGAAGCGAAATACCAACTAGATTCTTCTGGAGTCTACTTCAGTCGTGAGAATGATATTTTGCCTAATCTATTAAGTGCCGTCATTTTTGTCGAGGAAGAAGGTGCGGTTGTATTGAAAGATGGCCTCGGGCTCACGTACAGTCTGGCTTTATCCATTGATATCCTTCATTAATATATTTATTTACTTTTCTAGAAAAAATTTAAGAACTAAAAATGGAACAAGTGTTAAAAGTGGGTTTAGTTCTTCCTAACATTTTATAGGCTTGGGTGAAGGAAAAATAAGAGGACCCTGTAACATATAAATATGTAAATTTTAAAAGTATATTTTTATTATTAAAATTTAATATTCACACATAAATGATTTAATACAAGAAATTAATATACCTAAGACAAAAATATAGTAAAGTATATTCTAAGTTATTAACTATTCTAATTTTATCAAGCCAAATATTATCTTATTTTGCAAGTGTGGAAATAATTGAATATTACTTTATTAAGCAACTAGATAAATGTACTATATAATATCAACTATTTACAATATTATTTAATTGTCAAATAATTTTATTGTATTTTATAAAAATTTAAAGTAAATTTAATATTATGTTAGTTTAAATAAATATAAATAAAATAAAAAGAATAAATTTTGTGAAACTTAATAATAATATACAAAATAAATAATATTTTTTTAGAATATAATAAATTTAAGGATTTATAATAAAATAAGTTGCAAGTAGATGAACCACAAGTGTTGCAATAAATTGTTATTGAGATATTCAAATATTTAATAAGTTAAAAATAAATAAATAAAATTAGAGACTTTAAATTATTACTTAAAATTAGAAATCATAATCGTAAAATTCTTTTGCTGCTAATATTTTAATTGAGTATTTTAGATTTATATTTAATAAAAATAAAAAAATTTTGAGTAGAAAAAATACACCTAAATGTTTGAAAAAAATTTATAATCGCAGAAATTTAACCTTAACTTTTTAAACACGGTAAGATATGCTAAAAACGTTATGTCTTCCATTTCTTTTTTTTTGTGTGTAAACCATCCGGTTTCCGGCACCATGTGGGTGTTCGACTAATCCGGACTTGCTACGGGAGCTCACACTAAACGATAAATGGCTGGTCACGAGGAACGTTCCATTTCCATGGATGGGAGTCGAACTCCCAACCACATAATTAAGGGACAGA
>JANSVB020000458.1:5013524-5027648 GCA_025504935.2 Erythroxylum haughtii
ATATTAAACCCTAAAATACTAGCCTAATATTAGTCATATTTCTAGTTTTGTGAGTTTTAGCTACTAGTTAATAATTTTTCTATTTTTCCTACATCAATTTGTTATTAGAGCTTTTGGTTCACGATAGTGACACATAGCACAAAGGAATATAGAGGAATATTTAGTGACCAAGAGCAAGATTAAATACTTTTAAGAGTTATAGAAAGATTGGACGTTAATGACACTTAATCACAAGGTGCCCTAAGAACTAATATAGAAAATAATATCAGACAATAAAGTACACTTGATGTTGAGGGTGGAAAAAATGAAATCCAAGATAAAGAGGCTAACTAATTAATAGTGAATGGGGTTAGAAAATCAATGTCTTCTGAGAGATTTAAGACAAAGAACCAAAACAAAACTACACGGAGAGCGTATGTGAGCCTTTAGAAGCCACGATAGAGTTGAAATACACAATGAACTTGATGACATTATTTAAAAAGTTCATGCTGAAGCCTGTGAATTTGAAGGAAATATGAATCCACACCTTTTTTTAGACTGCACAGTAGAAGTGGAAGATTTTTTTTTGACTAATTCTACATGTCGGAAGATAGAAAAGTTCGATTCGCAAAGATAAAGCTTGATAGACACGCTAAAATCTAGTGAAAATTGGTAAAGGCCAATTATCAATTATTGATTGGGTAGAGATGAAACAAAAGTTATCAGAAAAATACTTACCATTTCATTATCAAGAAGATCTCCAATATCAAATTACAACCCTTAAACCAAGGATTATATCGAGAACTGAGTATATGGAAGTATTTGATAAACTTTTTATCTGATGTGAGGGAATGAGGTCAGAACAACAAATTATATCTCACTACAAAATTGGCTTGAGAGTCGAAATTCATAAGGAGCTGATAATTTAGAGGATTATAGCCTTGAAGATGTATATCACTTGGCTTTAAGAGCGGAACAATAATTAGGACAATAAGTAACTAGAAAGTTTCAAAGTTAAATCTTGAAGTTCAGTATAAAGAGAACTACAATGGTGCAAAATTTTAAACCAACACCTACTGCATTAAGATTTGCACTATAGAACAACTACTTAACTTCTTAAGGAGTTGAACATAAAGGCAAAGTCGTAACTAAGATTGGGATGAAAAAAATGCATCAGTAACAAGAAACAAGAAATGCTTATGATGTAATAAGAGGGGCCACTTTGCTTATGAATGTCGTAATAGAGGTTTTCACGTGATGGGAGAAGAAGAAGAGGAAGAATATGATGAATATGCATGTGAGCACAAAGTTGGAGAGGAGTTGGAAGGAGAACTATAGTGACAAACTAGCTAGTCCTATAAATCTTAATGTTGTGGCCATTAAGCATAATTATAAGTTAATAGTAACAAAAATGATAATGCTCCGTTAGGTGTGTATCTTTACAAGAAGAGATAAGGTAAAAAATGTATTTATAAAAAACAAATTGAAAGTGGCTAACATTGTTGGTAAATTAAGGAAGATAAGACTTAAGTGATTCAGATATGTTAAAAAGAGATATCTTGATGCTCCGATAAAGAAATGCGAGAATGTTATATTTAAAGGCTATAAGGAGAAAAGAGGAAGTCTAAAAAAGAACTAAAAGGAATGATCATGAATGATATATCTTTGCTAGAACTTACTAAAGACTTAGCCCTCAATAAAAAACTTTAACAAATTATAATATGGGTAAAGAATCTTGCTTAGAAGGATCCTGCTCTTTTTTTATAGATATTTTGAATCTTTTTCTGCGATTTTTATATCTTATATTTATCTTGAACATTTTTACCATTTTGTTTGTTTATTTATTTACATTTTGTTTGTTTATTTGTTTACTTATTTTATCTTGTATTTTCTTCTTTCTTCTTTACCTCTTTCATCTTTATTTTATTATATATTATATATTTATCTTATTTTATCTTACTATTAGTATTATCTTTTATTTTTATTCTATTATTATTATTATTATTGAATTTCTTTATTCTTATCTTAGTTTATTAATATTTTTGATTCAATTATTGTTGTTATTATTACAATCGATAATGATGTCACCTTCAAATAATTCTTAAGAACTTTTTTCTTTTTCCTTGTTTCTTTTTTCTTTTTCAATGATTCTATCGAAATAACCTCTATTAATTAACGGTAAGTTTGGATAGTTCTGACACTTCTCAAACCTTATATTTCAGTAAAATTTTTAGTCAGATGTTTGTCTCGGGGTATTGTTTATTATTATGGTCTCTAAATGAATCCATGGCATTACTTCACATCAATTGATGTTATTCTATCACTCATCTTTATTAAACGTACAGAAATGATGTTTTAATAGGTCGACGATAAATGACAAAACAAAGTAAGAATAACGTCAAAGGTGTTACGTAACTCACGGTGAGAAGTGAAAACAAAAACATAAGTGGAGAATTTGAAGAAATAATCAATTCTCGAGCCCATCCAACCCCATTCCTTCCCACACATGCCTATCAGAAATAGTTTGAACATGCTACAAACGAGAGCTTAAAGAAGACTGTTCATTCAATAGTTCCGCACCATTTGTCAAAGCAATACTTTATGGGCGAAACCATTCATGGAAACCGAAGAAAAACAGAGAAATGAATTATTTTCATAATCATTTCCAGGTAAGAAAAGACATACACACCACAATACAGTGGAATGCAAGTTATGGCTATATCACGACAAGGACAACTCACTGAATTAGCTACCTCTATAGGCCTTTCGCCTCTTTCGAATGCAGATCTAGTTGAATGGCTTTTCCACCTCCACAGAGTCCAGAATTAATTGTTTGATGCCAACCTGGCCTGTAACTCCTCCCAATGGAACTTCATCTTTCATCCTAGAAAAATAGTGGTCAGAATATAAACAAATAAACCTGTAACTTTTGTCAGAAAATCTGCCCAGATAACAAGACATCGACTTCCGTATTTTGTGCGGACTAGACTATGACCATGAAAATTTAAGACAACTTATTTAATTAATGATATTTCTAGGTAATCACCTTTACAAGCATGAAAATGAATTACAACATAAATGGCATTTACAACATATGCATACAATTAATCAGAAGATTACATCCACACCTTTAACCATTAGAGATAGCTAGACTTTCCCAATGACCTGAAAAACTCAATCATATGGTTGAACACATCCTCCTTTCCTTGTACACTCATAATGAAGTCTAAGTGACCATAGTTCTCCAAATAAAGCAACTTAGGTTTGGATTGCAGCTCCTCAAGAGTGTGCTCCACGTCTGACACATCTGCTAAAGCATCATGGCCCCCGTAGCCCATCCATATTGGCAACTTCTTTGGTATGCGGCTAAGATCAAACGTTGGGGGTCCAACCTGACCATAAAGTCTAAGGTTCTTGATTAGTCCATAATCATACTGGCAAAATTTACCCTTCCGGATCACTGTCAAACATTGGAAAAGGAAAACAAAATAACTTAGTTATAATCTACCAGCACAGAATCATATCCTGTTTAATAAACAACCATTAAGGAAAAATGAGAAAGAAAACAATAAAGAAATAAGAAGAAAACAAAAAAGAAATAAGGATAATGTCATCTAACTTGATTACCTTACAAACTCAATTGTTCCTTTTTAACCAATCACCACAAATGATAAAAAGAAACAAAAAAAATTGGCTTATAATAACTCAACAGAATCAAAAAATAATTATAATTGCTTCGCAGATAAATAGCCTCATTAGAGCAAAATGAAACGAAAACAATTACTCTGAATACAGAACTTATGCCCTTTACTTCATTTGCATGAATAAGAGCAGAAAGGATGTGTTTGGAGAATACTCTGGAAAAGATGGTGCAAATTTTTTGCAGACGATGGGTGAGGTTCATACTCAAGATAGGAATCCACACGTGAATTATTGAAGCAACAATTCTTCCCTGAAACATTAAAACATACACAATAAGAACCCAAAAATTATTGAAGAAGAGAAAAGGCAGAAAATTGAAGCAATCGAGAATCATATATCTTCTGTTTAATCCATTAAACAGAAATTTTATCACCTCTACTCTATAGGATACAACTTTATGACCCGCCAAGCTAGATTTTCTCACAGGGTTATTGACAAAAAATCAATATACAACTATTCCAGATTTCTTGGTGGAACCAAAAGAAGACTTCGATGGACATTGTTCTGGACGGGTGAAGTTTTATTTAGGGCTTTCTACCAAGTCAATATTTTGGGGTTATATTACCGGAAAATAATGGACAAGGGATCAATATACCTATAAAAGTTTCCAAAATTTAAGAACAGTTTAAAAATTATATTAAAAGATAAAGCAACCACAAGTTAATAGCATTAATATCCAAGAAAAATCTCTGCTTGTAGTATGAAAAACATGCAGAGAAGAAGTTGGACAACAGACATAAAGAACTTATGTGTGTGTGTGTGAGAAAGACAGAGAGAGAGATAGGACCTGTTATAGTAGTTAGCAAGTCATTGCATTCTAAGTGACCATCGCACATGGAATCCAGAAGGTTAATTAAGAATTCACTGGATATAAAGAATACCACAGAATGAGTAAGACTAAGTCAAAACCAGAGAGATAGAGAGAGAGAAAGATAATGATTAAACCTCCTAAAGTTCAATTGATGTATGCCCATTGCAAGTACCATCTGTGAGAAAAGAAATTATAAGATGATCAGGTCAGCAGGAACTGCTTGTGTAACTTATTCTGGAGAATGCCAAATATGCTCACCAGATCCAGATGAAAACCAACCATTCTAAGAACAAGTGGAGCACTTATATGTTCTAAGTATGATATCGGACAAAGCAGAGCTGCAGCTTCTACCATTTCTGCTATACCTGGTTGTGTGAGAGCAGCTAAAGACATAATTGTCCCCTACAGATTGAGTGAAATAATAAAATGCACACTTAGATGATTGTGTACACTTGTAAACAGACATAAGCAGTGAGATGCAAGACCTGTGAGTGTCCAACAAGGAAAACTTTGTAGTTTGTTGTTGAATTTATATGATGTAACATTTGTGCAAGGTCATACATTGCTAATTCCTGCCAACTCCAGTCCCAAAATTCCTTTAGGAAAAAAAATAGATGCTTATCAGTGTTCCCACTCTACCCTGATATGGATAAACTGGCATATATTGAAGGACGTTTTGCATACAATTTTCAGGTCCTCCGCCAAATATTGAATAACAAAAATCAAAAGTTACGAAGGAGAAAGGAGAATGCATAATTTCTATATACTTTACCTACCTTGTCTCTCACTGACAAGGAAACATGTCCATGGCTCCAAAATGTGCCACGCACATTTCCAACCCATACATCAAAGCCCTCATCCGCTAGGATAAACCCTAGTGACTGCTCCGGCGAATCCAAAAACCAAGCGTCACCTGCCTATGTACATAAAAGTATGGGGCAATATGAAGATCTGATGATGTCAGAAAACCTAGTTTTAATTCACCATTGACCATTAAATTCCTATTGCACATTTCATTTTGTTTATATATTTATAGAGACATAAGAGCAATTCCAATCCTTAATTTTCAGATTATGATATCATCTGTAAAATGTACTCCTTTCCAGACACCGACTAGGAACTGGCATCCCAATACCAGTTCCAAGAATTGAAAAAAACAATTGCAACTTAAAACGAGTAACCAAAAAAGAGAAATCCAAAACTTCCTGTGAATAAATTAGTAGAATGGAAAATATTCATCATTGAAATAGTCAGAAAAATAGAAAAGAAGCTCACCATAAAGAGTCCATGTTGAAGCAACACGGGAGGTCCAGGGCTTGCTCGTAGGTTCGCATTAGGCGACGACACGCGTTGAAGAGCCAGCAAGTAACCGTCTTTTGTTTGAATCTAACATCCAATTGACAAACAATTTATAGGAGACCCATCGATATTAATGATTTACTGTGTACATAACACACAAGAATGAGATAGAAAGAGTACAGTGTGTTCAGTGCAAGGATAACCGGCAGGTTCGATGAGCTTATTGCACAAAGTGTCTTTCGGTGATCGGCGCTTTGTAATGACATCGACGGCCTTGGAATCTCCAATAACGAAGAGAGCAAGAACCGTTGGAAAGACGATTAGCAGCATATCCGCTACTGGAAATCTGAATCAGGTAAGCTTGGAGTGTACGGCCTTAAAAATTTTATGGTTTTTGCACGCGCTGTGTCAGGCGCGTTTCATCAGGTTTGGTAGAATCTGGAACATGTTTAACAAACGTAGAAAATTGTTTTATATTTTTTAAAAGTTTACAAAATATTCTATTAATATATTATAATGCATACATTATAATTTTACAACAATCATATTTTCTTAAATCATAATTAAAAATTTAAATTAACAATAATTTATTTATTTTTATTAATAATAATTTTCACATATTTTATATATAAATAATAACTACAATTAATATAGAAAAAATTAATCATCACATAAGTATAAAATTAAGAATAATATAAAGTATTTGAAATATTATGATTTCATTATATAATAAATAATAATTACATCAAAGTATCAAATAAAAAGAATAATAATGATTATTAACTCTCTAACTATTACAATTTATAATTAGAGTTCGAAGAAACAACCAAATAAAAGTAAAACTTTAAAAAAAATTATTTAGTTTCCTATCAATTAAATATATATTATTTAATTAGATAATATATTAATTATTAATAAGAATTTAAATAATTTAATTTAATTTATATAATTAATTAATTAAAGTTAATTATTACTAAAATTATAAATAACTTAGTTTATTTTATAAATTAAATAACTATTATAAATATAATTAAATTTAAAAATATTTTTGAAATATATAAACTTCAAATAAAATTTGATTTAATAATTAAAATATATTTAAAAATAAATAGTAGTTTATAAATAATATATAATATATAATATATTTTAAAATAAACTAATTTTATTAATACTTTATTAATAAATATTATATAAAAATTAAAATAATTTAATTAAAAATAATTTATTTTTAAATTTTATTTACGTAATAAACAGTCTAAATTTAATTATCCAATTTATGAGCTTTGCAATTTGGATTGAAGTAAAAAAGCATACCAAAAGCCATATTTAACTAAGATATTTTAACTTTTAATACACCGACGCCCGTGTCTCATTCTCTCCTCTTTTTCTACATCGGTTGTACACCAACACTCACTTCTTGATTGCTCCTCTTTCTATACATTGATTCTCCAAAAGCCATCTTTAACAAAGATGTTTTAATAATACACTAACAGCCTATTTGGAAGACATGGGATTGAATTCAGTTCATCTGTTTGGAACTCAAAAAGGGCATGAATTGAAATCATGCGTGGGTTTAAATCCAACTTTCTTAACAAATTGAATTCACGTTCCAAATCACGTGAATTCAACTCATTAAGCTTGGCTCTTCTGTATCCTACTCCCAAACCCACATCTCCAACCCTACACCAGACGAACGTCTCCCAACAGCAACCTCCAACCCTACACCAGACGAACGTCTCCCAACAGCAACCTCCAACCCAGTCTCCCAACAGCAGCCACGCATCACCAACGCTACTTTCTCCCATGTCCACGCAACAGCACCGAGCCAGTCTCCCACCAGCAGCCACGCATCACCAACGTGAGTGGAGAATGAAGATGCAGAGGAAGTGACTAGGAAGCTTGACAGTGAAATGAAAATATGAAAAAGAACAAACCTTTATGTTTCTGGTTAATATAATTGAAAAAATAACAGACCTTTATGTATGTGTTTAATATAATTGGATTGTTGTGTTATTAATCATTTATCAAATTTTCAAAACTCTAATTCAAAATTATATATTTAATAAATTAAAATTAATTATCAATAAAAATTATTAATAATTTAATTTTTATAATTAAATTATATGTAATTAAATAATAATAATTATTAATAAATATAATTAAATTTAAAATATATAAATATTCAAATAAAATTTGAATTAATAATTAAACTATCTTTCAAATAAATATTAATTTATAAATACAATTTTGATTTTAAATTATATAATTTATTAATAATTTAATCCAAACAGTGTAATTGAATTCAATTCTAATATTACTGGATTTGTTTCAAACAGTGTAATTGAATTCAATTCTAATATTACTATATTTGTTCCAAACAGTGTAAATTGAATTCAATTTTAATTTCATTAATGTAATTGAATCCAATTCGTTCATGAATTTAATGCACTGTGTTCCAAACACCCCCTAAAGCCTAGTTCTTATTTTCTCCTCTTTCTAAACATCGATTTTCCAAAAAATTTTCTCCAAACCCATACATTTTATAATAAAGAAAACACAATACTTTCCCTTTACAAAAGCCTGATCTCTCTCAATCTATTGCTCTGTTTGGTTTTGTGATTCACTTTACAGTTGAGTAAGATTGATTTTATTGGGAATGCGATTCTTTAGGATGATCATCATTGAGCTTCTGGGACTTGATAGGGACGATGGAGTACAGGGAGCGAAGAATCAACAAGAAGGTGGTAGTGGTGGTGGGGAAGGAGATCAGAATTGTCAGAATCACAGCCAACCTCAAATTTATCAAAAGTTTCAAGAATCTGGGCTTCCTCGTAAAGGATTCAGTGTTCTTGTCCAGGTTGCCGTTGAGAGAGGCAGGAGTGAGAGCTCGGGAGGGGTTTTGTTAAATTTTATTTATGCTATTTAGTCCCTGTAAATTTTAAACTTCATACTACTAACTGTTAATCGATCACTATTTTAAATTTAAATACTAGTTAGTATTGACCTTACCAACTACTTCTATGGAATGATATTCATAACTCTAATCCAAACAATTGAATTTTAATACTTCTACAGAAAGTATTATGCGATGCAGCGATTCCCAACCGAAAACAACAATTTGTTTAGGTGTTTTCAATCAAATTTTAATAACATTACCTCTATTTTAAAAAATTTTATATAAAATTTTTATCAAATATTTTTTTAAATAAAAATAGAACACGGTCATATTGCTAGTTAATAACCATAATATTGCAAGTCATATAAATAAAACTACTTGCCACATGTTTGACAAACTTGACTAAATTTTCCACATTAGATATAATTTTAAAAATTAACAAAATACTCAAAAATACTAATAAGTTAGGATAAATCCACAAAAATGTTAAACTCCTCTCACAATCACACTGTAATATCAATCGCACACCAATTCTATGTTATTGTCGGTCCTACTAGTGCACCACTGATGTGAACAAGGTATACTTCACAACATCACTGACTTTGGGTTTCATTCCCACTGTCACACCATTGTCTTTGACCAAAGTATTACTAAGTGAAGAGAGTTTGTCTTTCGCTAAATCTTACTTCCGCTTTTCCTTTCTTTATTCTTGTTGTTTATTTAATCCTTGATTTTTTGTTAGTGTTATGACTCGTCAAACTACTAAAATCTCTTTCTTTTTTGTGTTTTAGTTTATGCACTTTTTGGATTTTTTAGGCTCTTTTGTATTCCTTAAGTTTTTGTTTCCCCAGAGAATGATCCAACAATTTTACACATCTTTGTTACCTGTTTTAAGATTTTAGTTTAATCCATAATTGTTTTTGAATTGTTGTTAAATCTATATTGCTCATATTTTCTTACTATCTTTGCTTCCCTTGTATATTGAGTCAAAATGTGTTAAATGGGTTTGTGATCTTGAGCTTTGATGGATCAACCTCTTAAATATGCTTGGTAAGCTCATTTACAACTATTATAAATAAGAAGGAGTTCAAGAAGGATCCTTGGTGTAGCTTGATATTGATAAATGTTTTATATCTCCTCTTATAATCCTTACTGTGGTCTTAACACCTTAAAGAGTTCTCCATTCATTTTGCTGACTTAAGGATCACATTAAAGAGTTCGGTTAAATAAGCAAGATCCATTTTTCCTTAGGCTCTTACATACTTTTACAAGTAACTCATTAGGTTTTATTGCCCTTCCCCTCTTCATCTTCCTAAAATCTCCTCTAATTTCTTCTCTCATGATATGTCGATAACAAGTGAAGTTATGGTATTGCCCAGAAGTGCTAAGATCACACAAGGAAATGTTATTATCTCCACCTTCATTAATAGGCCTATAGAAGTAGCTCTATCATCTTCTCTTGATGCCCATTTTCATCCATGAGCACTCATTCTCCTTCATCTTTTATATAAAGAATTTGATCCAAGTCTTTAGCTTTTCATTCCCTAGCTCTCACTATCCTAAAAATATCCTTGTCTCAATCCTTAATTTCTAATAGTTGATATAATTTCTTATATATTGTACTTTTGATTTATGAGACTATCTTCTTTCCCTCTTGCTTTGGTAACTTGTAACACTCTCTATTGACTAACCTCTTCATCTGTGTTGTTATCTAGTAAAGCTTTATAGGCAACCTTCTTAATCTTTAACTTATTTTGGACTTCTTCATTCTACCACTAAGACTCCTTTTTACTACTCTTAAGCCCTTTAGAAACTCTAAAAATCTCCTTAGTTACATTCCTTAAAAGAGTCGCTACTCCCTCCCAATTTTGGTTAGCATCTCCTTTTAGTTTCCATGCTTATCCAAACATTAATCTATCCTTAAGTTGTTTCACAATGTCTTCCTCTTAAATTCCACCATCTAACTTTAGTGTACCTTTGAGAACTCTTCTTTCTCCAATCCTTAACTATCAGATCTATGACTATGCTGAGTTGATAAGATTGTGTTAGGTATTACTTTATAATCCTTGCAAGTGGGTCAATTGCTTCGTCTTAAGTGGAAGTAGTCGATCTGAGTCTTTGTGGTTTTGCTATTAAAAGTTACCAAATGGTCCTCTTCTTAGAATTGATGCTTAAGTTGTTCTTCTAACCTTATGTGGGGTGCATATACTACATTAAAAACAACATTTTTCACTATAATCCTTAAGGATAAAATCCTATTATTAGTGCTCTTTAGCCCCCATAATATGATGTATAAGTTCCTTGATAACCAAGATATCTACACCCTTTCATAGCCTTAAACACCCTAAATACTAAAGTTTGAACCCATTAATCTCTTTCGCTTTAGCCTCCATCCACTTTATCTTCTAAATTCACTTATATGATCTTATATTTATATGAAATCTCCATTAGTTCCAATGTATTTCTTGTAAGATTCCCAATGTTCTAAGAACTTATCCTTATGGATATGAATCTGATCAAGAAATTTTCATGGATCACATCAAGAAAAATGATGATCAACTAGAAAGCAGTCAATTAGGAGAAAAAAGAAAAATAAATTAACAAACCACTTATAATTGGGAATCCAAACTAGTTGAAACTGAGGAATTAAATAAATTTGGTTATTATCGCAAGGATAATAAAATAAGAAAATTTCCAATAGAATATATACCAAAACATGTACAATTAGGACCTGATGGAATTTTAAATTTATATTGCGTAATATCACTTGAAAAATTGATACTCGAATGGTCGAATAAATTAGCTTTAGTAATACAATTAGAAAAACCATTTGAAGATTACAAAATATAAGTACTTTATGGAATTTTATAACTTATAAAACTACAAGTATTGTACTAAACTATTTAGTAATGAAGAACACATAAAAAATACTAGTGGATTTTTAAATGTAATCGAACCAATTAGAGCTTTTCATATAGTAGCAAACGAAATTTATAAAGAATTTATCATAAAGGATATTATTGCTTATAAACAAGAAATAGAAAATGAAGAAAGAAAAAATGCTTTATGGCATAAGGCATTTAAATAATATGATAATTTGTGATATATGTTATTTAGAACCATATATTTGTGAATTTAAAAATATGATTATCAATTAACTAAAACAGAACAAGAAATGTATACTCAAATTTTTATTAAAAAATGACCAAATCCTATTAATAAAACTGTCGAAGAACTATTTTTAGCCAAACAAAGCAAAAATCTTGTAGCTTATAATTTAGGTGGAGCTATTTTAGTTGTAAAAGAAGTAATATCTCAAAAATGTATAGAAGTTAAATTACATAAAACATTAAAACATAAAAATATGCAATTATGCTATTCAAAATACTAAGCAGTACCATAACAATATGAATGTGAGTTTAATCCAAAAACCAAAAAATTCAGTTCTCAAACTAAATTTAAAAATTATAAATGGAGAAAATATCCGAAAAACAATTCTATAAAAGAAAATCTCCTTTTAAAACTTATAAAAAATTCTTTAGACGAAAATCCTATCCACAAATAAAAACAAAACAAAATTGCTGCCCTTAAGGAAAAAAACAATGTAAATGTTGGTTATGTAAAGAAGAAGGACGTTACGCTGACGAATGTCCTAAACGAAAACAAAAAACAAATCCTAATAGATATAAAGAAAAAGTCAATATTTTAAACTCAGCCTTACAATATAATCTGGAACCTATAAAATGTGACTATGAAACCGATTCTACAATCAACACTTTATATTATTATGAATCCCAAGAATTAGAATCATCAAACGAATATGAATACCAGATTTATTGATATACAGATTTAGAATTAAAAATTAAATGCATATATAGATATAAGAGCTACAATATATATAGCTACCAAAATATTATTAAATAATTGGAAGAAATTACTTAAACTATTACAAATAAGAATAGCAGATGGAAGTATTAAACATATTTGGCATAGGAGTTATTACAATAATATTGTTATTGAAAATTATACATTTACAATACCCTCAATTTACCATAAAGAATCTGGCCTACCATATATTTTAGGAAATAATTTTCTAAAATCATATAATCCTTTTTGTCAATATTTACATTATATAACTCTAAAAACACTAATATTCAACTCATTTAACCAAAAATCTATCATTCTCAAAATTCCTATGTAACATCCCGTTCCCATACTAAGGGTTAGGACGTGAAATTTTAGTACATGTGAACTCAAAAAGAGATTAAGGAAATGCATTTTCTCGCTCATGCATAATGTTAGCATATATGCACATAAATATTCAATCTTTGCACATAAAAAAGAGGTACACGCATTCATTGACAACTTCAGGGTATAATTGATGTTAAATGTGATTTTATTAAAAATGAGAAGTAGATGGAGTAGAAAGAGTGATCTAGGTATGAGTTGTGATAAGGAAAGAGTCGGAAACAAAATTGGTAGTGATATGGAAAATGTTCACTGAGTGTGCTTCGGTCTGTTAGCCATAACTTTTTCTCTAGTTATCCAAATGAGACGATTATTTGTTTGGATTAAACTAGAAACATATATCTACATTTCTTATGCAGACATTGACTTGCAATTCTATCTCTAAGAGTCTCAAAAAATTTCATGAATGTGAGAACTAGGTGCAGTACATTGGTGGATGAATGTAAAATTTTTCTTTGAACTTTAGGGGAAATTTGAGATTGATCTAGATAGATTTTGGCAAAGTTGCCTTCTTGAGAGTTATAGATCCTTCTTGTATCTTTCCAACGGTATATAGTATGTGAATTTTGGACATTGGAGTCGAAAGTTATAGTCCTTATAAGGGAAGATATTCAAGAGTAAAGATGTATCTTCTACCTTTTTGCTTCTTCTGTGATGATGTCATCTTCTTTTGTATTTTGCTTCTTTTGTGTTTTACTTCTTCTGTGATGATGTCATCTTCTTCTATGTTTTGCTTCTTTTGCCTTTTTTTTCTTCTGTGATGACATCATCTTCTTCTATGTTTTACTTCTTCTGTGTTTTCACTTAGCCTATCTTCTGTTCCATTTTTGACCATACAGACGATAAAATCTATATTTATGGTCCTATGAAAGTTATATATCTTTCTTTTATCTTTCTAACGGCATATAGTATGTAAATTTTGGACATTGGAGTCGAAAGTTATGGTCCTTATAAGGGAAGATGTTCAAGAGTAAAGATGCATCTTCTGCCTTTTTGCTTCTTCTGTGACGACGTTATCTTCTTCTGTGTTTCTTTTGTGATGACATCATCTTCTTTTGTGTTTTGCTTCTTCTATGTTTTGCTTCTTCTATGATGATGTCATCTTCTTCTATGTTTTGCTTCTTCTACCTTTTTGTTTCTTCTGTGATGATGTCATCTTCTTCTATGTTTTACTTCTTCTGTGTTTTCG
>JANSVB020000458.1:5103211-5115852 GCA_025504935.2 Erythroxylum haughtii
TAGGAGTCTACTCTCTCGGTCCTGAAAAATAAGTTGCAATTTTGGGTGAGTTTGCGAACTCAGTGAGGAACCATCATTGATGGTTCACCTAATTCATGCATATTCACATCGATCACAGTTATATCAAATAGCTCATTCCAAAGTATTACAAGATTGTTCACATGAACACTAGGCATTTTGCCTTTCACTATAATCAACAATAAAAAACATTCAATCAAATGCATATGTAATGCGTATGTGACCCTTTTTCCCAATTTATTACGTTGTTATGACCGAGCGCCTAATCTGTCCCAATAAGGGCGCATTATCGGTGAGCCTGAGGCTCTGAATCACGGTGGGCTCGAGACCCTAATACGTTGAGCTTTAAGCTCTCGGTGGCTGCTCCGGTCACAACTGTCATTATCTGATCATGCCTTCATACGTGAAATGCATATGTCCCAATTGAACAGTGATTGCATCACAATTATACCACATGTCACAATTTATCACATCAAAGACAAGTAAGTTACAGATTCACAAACAGATAACATTTTTATGGCATAAACTCCCAATACATCGGACAGCATTGGTCCGGAATCCAGTCACAGATAACACACAAACCCGCCATTATCTCCACAAGGTTATAAGTATATAATTTGAACCAAGTAAAGATTGAGGAACCAACTAGGTTACTCACCTATAACTTCCGAGCTAATGCCTGGAAGTCTCAGCAACGTCGTTAGATCGATGCTCCAAATGTGCCTCTATAACAGTCAAAATATATAACATTACCAAATGTACAATCAGAACTTTTTCAATATACACATGTAGCAATTCAAAATGCATACAATGTATGTTCGTGACATTTTCGACACTATTCTAAAACTTCCAATTACAACCCTTTTCCTCTACATAATAAGAAACTCATAGTCACCAAAATCATCAAATTCCTTTCAAAAATACGAAAATTATACTCCAAACACATAGGGACTATTCTTATGTCGAAACTAAATTCTATACTCAACTTCCATCAAAACTTTGGGAACTTTAAAGATTGATTCAAAACTTTCTTTCTTTATAGAACTTGTAGATCTTTATCTCTAATTTTCAACAAATCAAAGATCACTTCATTTGGACATCTATCTCAAAACTTATGGCTAAAGAACCAAAGCATACCCGTATAGAGAAAGGAGTCCTCGCCGCGGTGGAAGGAAGCTTGCCGCAGCAAGAGCTATACGCCGCGACCAATACGCATGCGTGCGCCGCGGCGTGCAGAGGCACGTTGCTATGTGCAAACCCAGAAAACTTCCGAACCCAGATTTCTACTCATCTGTCAAAATAAAACTCATCTATCATCCTTTAAAACACTTCAAAACTACTTAATACATCAAAACAACTCATCCCTAAACTTCTAATTCACCATTTACCAATTATCACTCATCCCACACATACAAAAACAAGATATAATATGAATTTGTATCATCCAAGACACTTGCACAATCAAACATCAAGATACTCAAAATTAGTCACCAATTGAGCTACCTATAACATGTAAAGCAAAACTTACTTGATTTATCTTCAAACTCTTCAAAATACTCCAACCCTATAACTCTTATCAACACCTACGGCCATCACTCACACCAATCATCACCTTCAACACAAGGCTTAAGGTTGGTTTGTAGGTGAAGGAAGAAGGAGCAAGCAAGAAGAAATGAGAGAAAAGATGAGCAAGGAAGAAGACCCACGAAGAAGAAGAAGAGAAGAAGCTATATATGAGAGCAAATTTCTTTCAAAGGAGAAGGAGCATCGTGAAAGACAATTATTAGGGAAAACAAGGGTTTTAAAAGAGTAAGTAGTGGCTTAAAGCCATGTTTGGCAAGTGACTTAGGTTACTTGCCACTTGTCCACTTCTTATGGCCTAAATCCAATTTCTTATTCTAATTTTCTCCCAAATTCCAATGGCTCTAAATAATAAATCCTAAAATCATACATCTAATTTTTCAGTGCCATTGGACAGTCATTTCCAGTACCAAAAATCCAATCAGTCTGTCATTTGGCAATT
Source organism: Erythroxylum haughtii (assembly GCA_025504935.2). Classification (NCBI taxonomy): domain Eukaryota; kingdom Viridiplantae; phylum Streptophyta; class Magnoliopsida; order Malpighiales; family Erythroxylaceae; genus Erythroxylum; species Erythroxylum haughtii. The sequence goes on from JANSVB020000458.1 coordinate 5,105,253, forward strand.
TTTCCGGTCCTGGCATTGTACCGCAAAAATTCTAGAAAAATTCCTAAAAGTTCCCAAAAATGCAAAACAGACGATCATTCACTCCAATTAAATGTTTCAAACTCCTATATCTCATTTTTCACTCCAATTCAACTTTCAAACACAAATAACACATTGTTCACAGAAATTTCATTTATACACACATATGCCGGGAAATGTCATGAATGCATATACACTCATATGCATGTGTAACAATTACCATTTATCTATATATATATAGAGGCTATATAATGCATGTGCATGCCAAAATATATATACATATTACTAACCCGTTCCAAGTTACCAATTTTGCCCTTCCCATCAGTGATGGGATGTTACATAAAGAATCTTTTGTATCTGAATCATTTAGAACCCATTGGCAAGTCAACAAGGTCTCAGATATTGTTTTGTGCCATTGAATTTAACTCATCTTTCATATCATCAATCAATTTATCATAATTTTCAATTTCAATAACTTTTAAAAATGAAACAGGGTCTTTATTAATGCCATAATCAAATTTTGACTCTAACCGCATAATCATAGGATAGTTAATTTCCTTATTCTTACAAGTTTATTTAAAATATTCTATTTAGTTTATTTATATCAATTGGCAGTAAGTTTGTTTCTTCATGAGGTGTTGATTTATCCAAATGTTATCCAAGATCATTTTGTTCTTTCAATACTAGGACTATATTTAGTATAGATGTAGATATTGAAAATTTTATAGGTAAGAGAACATCAACCATTATTTCACTAATATTTGCAACATGTTTCTCAGCACTCCCACTAACTTCACCATTTTCAATGAACTTAACATTAGTTGTTTTGAAAAAAATTTGTACTTTGGTTTGGAGAATAAAACTTATACCCTTTAGATTTCTTTAGGTAACCATTAAAGTAACCATTAAATATTCAAGAATCTAATTTCCTTTAATACGGATTATAAAATTGTTTTTTTGCTGGATTACCTCAAACGTGTAGGTGCCTCATACTAGACTTCCTTTTAATCCATAACTCAAAAGGAGTTTTAGGTATTGCCTTACTATGAATCATGTTCAGCAAATGCACAACAGTTTTAAGTGCATGCATTCATAAGGATTTAGGCAATGAGACCATATCCATTAATGTCCTATTACTCTTTTTATCATACCATTTTGTTAAGTTGTGCTTGGTATAATATATTGTGTACATATGTCATGTTTATTTAAGAAACTTTGCAAATAGACCTGGATATTATCACGATTCATCATATTTTTCATAATATTCACCTCCAACATCAAATCTTACAATTTTTACTTTTTTAAATCTAATTGCCTTTCAACCTCCTTTGTAAACATCTTAAGGGTGTCTATAATTTAAGATTTTTCATTAATCAAATAGACAGATCCAAAATGTGAAAAACATATATAAAGGTTATAAAATACCTTTCTCCACTAAAAGATGGAGTTTCAAATGTTCGACTTATATCCATGTGTATAATTTCAAGGAGCTGAATACTTCTTGCAACTCCTTTTTTACTATGTTTGGTTTACTTTTCTTTAATACAGTCCATACATATATTGAGATCAGTAAAATTTAAATTTGAAAGAATTTTATTCTTTATCAATCTTTCTAATCATTCTTTAGATATATGACTCAAACTTTTATGTCACAAATAAGCTGAATTACTATTCATTATGCAACGTTTAGGTCCAATGGTATGGAAACATAAAATAAGGATTTAGAAAATCAAGTTTAAATTTATATAAACTATCCATAAGAATTCTATAACCAATAATGAAATTATGTTTGAATAAACTAAAACAACCACACCAAACTTAAAAGTAAACCCACTTCTATCAAGTTTAGAAATAGAAATTAAGTTTCTAGAAGTTGAAGGTACATAAAAAGTTTGTATTATATCTAGGTGATGTAGCATCTAATATTAGATGATAAGTCCCTACCCCTTCAATTGGGACCTTATTATGATTTACTGCAAACAAAAAATTCTTAGTTAAGTTTTTAGTTTAGATTTTAAGGAATCCCTACATAACTTTAGAAAAAATGAATACTAGCACCATAATCAAGCCACTAAGTATTAGAAAGAACTTCGATTAAGTTTAGATCCCCTTAATTCATCAAGTAATTTCACAATCAAAGGAATAGGGAATTTCCTTTTAATGGTATGCTTACTCAACTCCCTATACTTCATATGCATCCTCCAAGTATTATCCTTCTTCTTAATAAGTACCACAGGTAACATGAGTACTTAGACTATGACGATAAACCCTTGCTACATAAGTTCCTACATGGCTCTCTTAATGGCATCCGTTTGCTTGTCTGAATATCTATAAGGTCTGATATTAATGCCCCATATTCCTTCTTTAAGTTGAATACTATGATCATGTGTTCTTTTAAGGAGTAATTGACTAGGTTCCTTAAAGTCTTCACTAAATTCAACTTGTAATCTCTCGAACTCCTCCTTTGAATTAGGCTAATCACCTAAGTTGAATTATTGCATATGGAATTTAGTGGGGTAGGATAAGTGCAACGTATATAGTGTTTCCTTCCTAGAACTTTCTAAGAGCTTATTAAAACCCCTATCTGAAATCACCTTAGTTGATTCCACAAGAGCACCTATCAGCTTCACCACTTTTTCCTTCCTATATAAGCTCCATTATTCGAACCTTGAAATTGCACATTATGTTATTAAGGGTCACTAGCCACTGCACTCCTAAAACCATATCACATCCTACCAGCTTAATAATTAATGCATTAGTAGTGAATCAAAGCCTTTGCATATTTTACTTTCAACTTTAGTCCCCCATCTAATGTAATTTGTAAGGGCTACTGCCACCTCATCAATGAAATTGAATGTACTCTCACTATCCATCAGAATATATAGAGGCTTCTGTTTATGAATTCCCATAATACTCATTTTCTTATACTTTCTTTAATTCCTCAACCCCGTCATAGCTTGTAAGGATATGTTTGGGTTCAGTTGTTCTTCTTCTTCCTCTCCATCGTACCTACCCTCACCTTGTCTCTTCCCCCTCCACCATGTATAATTGCAATTGTTTTTTCTTACATTTACGCCTCAATATATATCTCTCATCGTACCAGAAACATAGCCCTCTTGCTCTCTTCTCATTGATCTCTCGACAATTAGCAACCCTTTGCCCTTTATTGTTTCTGTTGTAAGGAACTCTATAATTATTTCCTCAGTTACTCGAGGTAGGTAAGAGTCCCACCTCTGAGTTAATATTAGATATGGTTGTTATCCGATTCATTGCCTTGTTTGTCATCACACTCCCTCCACCCATCTGAGTTTGTTGTTTAGCTCCTTAGTTTCTTAAATACACAAATGTGCTTGCAGCTATGATGACCTCCTATTTTCTGGTCCATCATTTTGAAGTAAAGCTCTTAACTCTAGTTTTAGGTCTTTTAGGAAGAAGCCTATCAAGTATTATTTTGGCACTGACAGCTTCTTCGAGTATTTGTCAAATTAAGCACAAAATTCCAGTACAGAACCTTCTTGCTTCAGTTCCTTCCAAGTCTCGAATTGGATCATCAAAAATCTCTTCATCAAACCTTCGGCAAGAAATAGTCGCAAACTCCTCCCATCTTAGGACCTCTCGAGAATTCATGTTCCTCAAGGTCAACTAGTACCATTCTTGTTGTACTTACAAATGCATGGAAGCTATTCCAACCTTCAACCTGTCAGGAGTGCGATTCAATGCCAAAAATTGCTAACACCTATAAACTCAGTCTCTCACTCCAACTCCAAACACTAGAATGTCTATTTTACTAAATTATGTTAGAGCAGTATAACTTCGTTCTTCCCTAAGGTTTTAGTTGGTACCCTAGAGTTCTCCTTTTCCATCTTTTATATATAAGCTGATGAAACATAGATTTTAAATCACTGATTTCCTCACTCCTGTTTGTCCGTCCTATTCTGGCTTTGCATCAGCAGCTTCTCATTTCTCTTTGGACCATCCAATAGATTTTCCATCCCTTCCTTTAATTACCTCAGCTCTGCCCCTCTCATGCCTAAGTCAAGTCTTGCCTAGTCTAATATTAGGTGTTATGATAAAAAATGGGAATGATGAAAGCAAGGTGAGTGTGTGACAGGTGAATATATAGCAAATTAAGGAAAAGACAAAGAAGAATACAAGAGAGAGAAAATCAAACAACTCCAAAATCATTCATTATGGATATGACCATTACACTAATAAACAGTCTAATCCCTTCACATACTGAGACTTGTGAATATGGTAATTATAAGATTATTCCATCCATTATAAGCTACAATGCGTTTTTACTTTAGTGATAATATTCAATGTTGTTTCCCTCATCGTTCTCATGACTTTTTTCGTGTTTCCTTTACTCATGCTTTGTCGTAACATTCTCAAAACCTTCAAACTAGGCCTAATGAATCAAGTCCGCAACTTCCTCATCACTACCATAATTTCTTGAGATTCTGGGCCCAAATACATTTAGTTCCGGAACAACCTCTCCAGCTTCTTGCAGCATTAAAACTGACCAGAGGCCGTCAGTTTTGAATTTCCTCTTCTGCACTCATCAAAAACATAATACTTGATAAATTGCAATTACATATCCAAGATCCAAAAAAAGATTCAAATATTGCATCTTAAAAATATTCTCGTTCAAGAAATTTACATTTATAAATGGCAGAAATTTGACTCAGATTCTAACTCCTGGGGAGAGATCTTTTCTGATATCTTGAAAAGAAAGAAAAAACAGAAATGTTTTATCATTCTGTTCGAAAACAGAATTTGATTCCATACTTGTCCACTTTCCGAGAGCTCATGCTTTACCATCTTTTGGATCACAAACAACCAGATCTTCATATGAAACTGGAATCCTCAACCTATCATGAACAGATTTGTGCTTCCCGTCAGCACGAGACTGCTCCTGCTGAGTTCGAGTTACAAAATCTGAACAATCTGGAACACTTCCAGAGCTCCCATCAGTTATTCCACAGGTAGTTTGCTGAGAGGATTTCTTTTTGTTTGCTTCAGGAGCCTGAACAGTATTCTTTTGTTTGAATTGCTTCTGCATTAAAAAGTACAAATACTGTCTATTAGGAAAAGAAAAACAGGAACCTGAAATAAATTATCACTCAAGAAACACAGAAATTCATACAAAGCACCGTAAGTGCAATCTTCCGCAGTTTATAGATTAATAATACAAATCAGAAACAAGTAGTAACTTTATGTTCTTTGCATTGGAAAAGAACCAAAGTTGAGGTTCGTTTTAATGTGCAGACAAACATTACAACCATAAACGTGCAAACCTAGGAATATAAAATGTCACAATGGAAGAATCACATCAGTGAGCATGCTCTAGTAGTACTAGGTTCGTATCTCAGATATGCATAGCAAGACTATCAAATACCTCAAATTCCTTGGTCTTTCTCATTATCTCTTTGTAAGCAATTGGTTCTCTTGCTTTGATGATGTTCCACAATATACCTCCACCATTTCGAAAACGTCTCCCATCAACAGTCATCTGCCCGCCACATGACTGAATTACATCCACCTAAAAACCTCCAGGTTTTAGTATACAGATCTTAAAATAATTAAAGAGATATAATGCATGCACATTTCTTTAAACATGGAGCCCTAGCAAAAACAGACCAGAGAGTGAGACGAAGGGGGAGAGAGAGAGAGAGAGAGAAGTAAACCCAAAGTTGTTTACACCAAACAAATCTCAGTGTACTGAAATGAAACAAAGAATAGAAAAGACTACACCAGGCACAGTAGAACTAACGAGTAAGTGTAAAAATTGACCATGATATCTAAGCGCATTATTCTTTCAGTCTTTCAACCAAGCAGCAAACAAACAAGACAAAATTTTGATGAAGGACAACATTATTAAACCCACAAGAGTCTGAGCAAATGTGAGCACAAGATTACTCAAGTTCCTCAAAATTTGATATTCAATTTGTAACCTGAATGTAACAGTAGGCCTTTTATCACTTGAGTAGATATAGACCAGCTTGAAAGAAGAAGTTGCATAAAATATGATCTCAATGGAACCAACAACAATATCAATGTACTACCTTGTTAAAACATAGGAAGCTTTTTGTAACCATTATGACACAATCTGTTTCTCTTATTGGCTGGTTAATGTAAGTTATATCAATGAAAAACCTCTAATTGCATGCCAAGTCAACCAGTTCAAAATGAAGTTTTATATCAACCTACACAAGAGAAAATGATGTAGAGGTTCAGCCAAGATTATCTCATTCTCAGAGCACATAACTCTTCTGCTATAAAATCTGCAAGTATAGGCAAATACAAACCATAATTAGATGTTATCAATGGCTCAAAGTAGACAAGCATTGTTGTCCCTAGATTGAGTCCAGCATCATATAGCCTAAATTCTCACCTTCCTCATGGAAGGCAGCAAACCTTACTTGTCCACACAACAGCAAACCTTACTTGTCCACACAAAATTTAAAAGAGTGTTTATTCTTGGTTAGCGACATTCTGCTAGGATGATAGAAGATGAATTTCAAAGGATAATGTTGACCATTTCCAAAAACACCTATTAACAAGGACCATGAGGTCTGAATTGACATGGAATTAGGTACTCTGGGTAAGATAAAGAAAATAATTGTCAACATTTGAACAAAGCATAATAAAAATTGAGATCCCAAGGAGAACTAAATGACAATGAAACACAAGAACCTTACATGAAAAGCACCATATTCTTATGCAAGAATTCTTAGCACAGGAAGATGCACTGAGCACCGCATCAGGTCATCAACACAAGACAACGTGCATAAAGACAGAAAACAGCACTGGAAATAAGCATTGGTTCTCATGAGTATGAATCAAATAAGCTTTTATATAGGTAAATGGAGTTACCTCTTTCAGAAGATCACTTAGTGCAGAAACTCCCAAACAACCTACAGCAGTATAGACCATGTAGGATTTCCTTTCTTTCAGTCTCCGGCAAGCATCTAAAACAAACCTATAAGATAGAATTAGATACCCCTGTGAAGACCATAGTGAAGATTACCGCTGGCAAATAGTTTGCTAATCAATGTACAGACATCATTGGTTCCACGAACAGAAGTGGAAGTTAATGCAGTTAAAGGGCGAGCACAAAAGAGTACATAGGTCCAGGAAAAGCGAGGAAAGGTTGGCCATGATCAACCATGGATGTCAAAGCATACGACTATCAACAAAGACTTACTCTTTTAAATGTTAAAAGGTAAAGTAAAATGGGTTGTAGTCAAATCAAGTAATATACTTCAACTAAATAATAAAACATGACAAAATGAACTACCTTTCTACAAATGCAAAATATACCTGTTTATATCTGTAAAATTTTGGCCTGGGCCACTGCTTCTTTTTCTTTTCTTATTCTTCTTCTTCTTCTTCTTCTTCTGTCTCCAGCTTTTTTCATCTTTGTCTATATTGTCTCCACCATCGTCACTATGTCCGATACCAGAATGCGGCTTTGATTCCACAAACTCTCCTTCTTCAACATCTTGCATCTCCGCATCTTCAGCATCTTCAAAACTCTCATCTTCATATATGGCTTCCAATAAACTCTCTCCCTTCTCCATCCAAGCACCTAAAAAAGTACGGGTCCAAATTAACCCACAAACCCCACGAATTGCAAAGAATCTAAACTGAAACCGCAAACAGAACCCTACTCGAAACTCTACAAAACCCTATGCCGTTTCAAAATTACAAAATGAGGTTTCAAAGAGAAAACGGGTAAGAAAATCTCAATCGAGAAAACCTAAACAGAATTAGGTAAATGCACATAAGCACAAATTAACAAAGGGAATGGATTTTACCTATCCTTAGTTCAATGGGGTTACGAAATTGAAAAGGCGAACTTGAAGGGAGCAAAACAAAAGAATGGAGGGCTTTAGCAGGGTTCTAGGACTTATGAGAAATTATAGCACAAAATGCTGAAAAGACTCCAATATATAATCCGGGTTTGATCTGATTGGGTCAGGTTATCCCATAAAGCCCGATCCAATAAATAGTTTTTAAATCTTTAACGCGCGTTCTTTACGGATAGGTGGGAGATGGCAATGCCGATCACTACTGCTGGCGAAGACCCGAAGACATGACCACCGAGCACTGACAGGCACGGTTACAAGATAGAGTCAAGCAACTCCGGGTCGGATCTCGCAGGTGAAACAGTTGCAGCCTCTATCGTTTTCCGCCACTTTGACCCGTCTGTTCCAACGAGCTTCTCACCCACGCGCAGCCTGCCCCCGCCCAGGGCCATCCTCCTCGCTAGAGGCTCATTTTTAATGCATTTGAGCCTCAACTTTCGGCTTTTTTTCAGTTTGAAATCTTTGGTTTTCAGTCAGCAGTTAATGTTAAGTAACTTATTTACAAAATTAGCTTTATTTAATCTTGGAAACTAAATAATTTATATAAAATTAACTTGATAAATTTATAAATATCTTTGAAGTATTTGAGCATATTTCTTATACTCTAATTTTTTAATTCTCATTAATATATGAATCTAATATGCTTCAACTCAAAAATTGATTATGTCTTCTAAATTTTGAGTAAAAATTTAAAGATAAAGTTTTTTATTTTTAATGTATTTTTAGCTTAATAAATAATTGAATATATTATAATTAATTTATAATTTGTCATTAACTTGAATATTATATTAGCATTTTAAATCAGAATATTAATATTAAATAATATTGCGTTTGTTTATATTTCTTCTTTTTTATTTTTAGATTATTTATTATTTATAAAAATATAATTAAATATTAATTTTTATAATTGTAATTTATTTATTTTTACATAAAGGGAAAAGGAAACTACAAAGCTAAATGAGACGAGGAAAACAGATCCCTGTCATATCCTCTATAAGGAGTCTATGGCACCCTAAAGGTGGTACATCAAAATAAGTGATTCCAATGTCGTCTAGACCGACCGGGACGGCGAGCCAGTCCGCACATCTGTTGCTCTCTCGGAAGACATGGCGATGAACAACAGTCCAGTTCCGGTGGAGGAGCTCCCGTATTCCCATGACGAGAGGGATACTTGACTGAGAACGGGAGGGTACAGAAGACAGGAGCTGGTGCACCTCCATCGAGTCCACTTCCAGCTCAATCCGACGGAAACCCAATCTCCAAATTAGGGAGAGTCCTGTGTAGACTGCCCAGAGTTCCGCTACCTGTGCTGAGCACCAACCAATGAGCTGGGAGAACCCACCTCGCCAGCTGCCATCACTGTCGCGGATAAGACCGCCTGCGGAAGCCGTGAGATGAGTAGTATTGCAGGCCCCATCCGTGTTGAGCTTGACCCAGCCATCCTGAGGACGACTCCAACCAACCTGTTGAACCCGCCGTGGGCGAGTGCCAGTGGGGCTCAAACTGTGTCGAGCGTCGGCCTGCTGAACCTGTGCTGCAAAAGACAAGAGAAGAAACAAGGGTGAGGCGGGACGAACAAAAGTAGAATCAAAAATAGTTTTATTCCTCCAGGTCTAAAGGAACCAGCAGGTTAACCCAAAAAGCAGGGCCCACTTCTGGCCGTACACGCGCTGACACTGGAGAAGGTTGGTATGCAACCAGTCACAAGTGGGGAGAGTAAAGGTAGACGATGTGACGATGTCCGATGGAAAAATGGCCTACATACGGCGAGCAAGTGGACAGTCACGAACAATATGAAGAGAGGATTCTTCGGAGAAGCAATGGGGACAGGAACTGTCAGCGGTAAGATGACGGCACATCCGTTGTTGGTTACTAAGTAATCGATCTTTCGCTAGTAACCATAAAAAGGAGCGCACCCTCTGGGGACCCCGCCAATGCCAAATGGCCCGCCATACCCTATGCGGAATGTCCGTCACTAGACCCGTAAGTAGGGAATACGCAGAAGCAATGGTAAAGTGCCCATGATCAGTGGCACCCCAGACGAGCCTGTCGTCACCCTGAAGAGGGGAAGGAGGAAACATGCCGGCTATAGAGCGGCAAAGGAAAGGGGGAAGGAACCCCCTTAAGACAGCCAAGTTCCACTGTCCCGTGGGCGCGACATAGTGGTGAACGCTGTGGTGAAACAGGTGATCCGGGACGGCCTGAATAGAATGGGAAAGGAGAGGGCCAACTCCCGGTCGAGCCAGAATCGCGTCGTCATGCCATTGCCAAGAAGCCATTGCCGACCTTGAGTTACGAGATGCCAAGGCGCCGCAATGCTCCTCCATACCATCGAACCCCCCGAGGGATTGAGGGAGGAGGGGACGCAGTGAACACCAAAGCCATATTTAGCAGAGAGTACCTGCACCCATAAGGCATGAGGGTTGGCAATCAAGGTCCAACCGAGTTTCGCCAGGAAGGCGTCGTTCAAGCAGATTGAAAACGGAACGGCTGGCGCGAAGGGTAGTGGGGGTTAGGATCGTGGAACCTAATAAGGAGAGGCCTGTGGTCCGACTTGAGAAAAGGCAAATGGGAAACCTGGGTGTTGGGAAACTCCGCAAACCACGCAGGAGAATCGAAAGCCCGATCGAGTCGGGCTCAGATCGTACCCCGCTTCCAAGTGAAATGAGGCCCGGAAAATTCAAGGTCCTGGAGGTTGCACTGAGACATAC
>JANSVB020000458.1:5134280-5146637 GCA_025504935.2 Erythroxylum haughtii
TTTGGTGACAAAGTTTTAGAAATATGTCAAAATCATTTGGATGACAAAATGTATTGACATTTTAAGTTAACAACGTCTCATAAACTTTAATGACAACAAGTAAGATGTATGTCAATACCGTGATAGTAAGATGCAATAGGTTGCATAGAGTAGAGCTGAAAGGTATGTTACCTTTTTAGAATTGTTCCACATAATTTAGCCCACGAAAATCTTAAACATGGACATCAATTAAAGGCATTTGCTACAGTATGATAATAGTTATCATTAGAAGAAAATGATTGCATAAATTTTTTGCCTATATGAGATATGATAGAGATATAAGTATTTTGTTACTGAATTTAAATTCAATATGATTATAATGTTCAAAGCATTATAAGGAATATATTGTTAAGTAAAAATAGTTAATCTAAGTTTATGCAAATAGTTTATATATGTTGGATCAAAGGAGACTTATGCTTAACATAAATGACAAGAATAAAAGGTTGGATAGCTGAGACTATCCTTTTATGCATGGTAGTTAAATCAACATAACTAGAGTTATAAAGTTACATACAAGGATATGTGTATCATTTTGATTATGAATCATATTAAACTTGTCAAACTTGTCAAGTTGGAGAATAACTAAATCAACCTTCAGTGAAAGGATGATGATGGTATTAAATTGTTAAATTTATACGTGTGATGTATTGGTTGGAGAAATAATTCATAAAAGGATAATATTTATATTTCATTATATTACTAATGACTTTATGTGATATAGTCATATTTATTAAATGAAATGATGATTTAAAATTTTGAAAAATTCAAAATTTTAAATGTAAGTAAAAGTTAAGCATTGAGAATGCTAAGGCACTTTGATGAGATTGTTGTGGTGAGTTTGAAATTTTTAGTTATCTATAGGGAAAGAGATTCTCTAGTGAATACCTTCATAACAAAAATTTCATAAGATTATGAATTTATGTGAGGAGGAAAATACAACATGAGATATTGTGTAATGTAATATTATTTATTATTTCTTCTATTGCTATGTTTAGTATAATGACCTACCTTCAATAGTTTTAATTGAATCAATTTGTAAGAATTCATATTAGATAGGAAATGGTAAATATTTAAAAGAGTCAAATTTAATGATTCAAGCATGTGATACTTGGTTGGAGCATACATTATGCATTAATTTTAGAGATAAATTGGATAATAAAAGGTTATGAGATATCCAAATGGTTGGATATAATATTACAGACTTAGTGAAAAAATTGTTTGTTTCAATGTATACTTATAAGAGAATGACTCTTAAGATAATTATTGGGACTAAGATGAGAATTGAAAAGTTCAAATGTCATGATATTACATCCAATTGAAACTATTGCTTTTATTGATACATTTGATGTATAGTTAAAAGGCTATGAGATATTGAAAGATTCACTTTCATGATTAATTCAAAGAGTTTGTTTTGGAGATAATTGTGAATTTATCATGTCTACAAGAAGGTTAGTGGGAGTATAGTTTTCCTCTTCAGTTTGAGTATGTAGAGACATATGACTCATAGAGAAAAATAATTCTATTCAAATTGTTGAAAACATAACTCTTGTTGGATAGGAAAAGGTAACAACTTTATAGTAATTAGATCTATAGAGATAGAATGGGCATTGTTCACCTATTTTAAGTCCAGGTACATAGATAATATACTAAAGATGTTTAGTATTTGAGATATCAAATAATTGAGACGCAATAAAGATATCCATTACCCTATGCATGAGTTGATATTTGAGTTTAAGGAGATAAGGATGTTTATTTTACAAGTAAATCCTAATTAAGTTATATTTACTTAGAACAATATCATTTAAGATTGGAAAGGTTTTAATGTAGCAATCGTTGCTAATTAAGTCATAATACATTTTTCATTTAGTAGAAATGATTAATTGAATCAATAAGTTCTTTAGTGAACTTGATATAGTTCTTTGCATTGTTCAAGATAGTGATCTATTGTAGAACATTTGATCCGTTGGGCATGAAAACAGAAGCTAAGATCTCATCAAAGATTCAAGTATGTAGTTAGGCAATTTTTCTTAATTATGATGATAATTACGATGAAAGTTGTAAGATTTAAGTTAGTGCTCACTATAGGGAATCTTGTAGAATTCTCTTGCTAAGCCACTGTCCCAGCAGTAGTATAATTTCATATGATGATATGGTATGAGATACTTAAATGATTAGCTTAGTGCAAGTAGGAGATTGTTGATTTATACCCTACAACCAACCGGTTTGGTTATAGTTTAGTGACAATTATTTAAAGACATTATTTATCTTGTACATGTTTAAATGTGTATGATAAAGTTTATGAGATAATTATACATTGCAAATAAAATTATAATGAGATTATAATTATGAGATTCATATTGCATTTATATGTTATCCCTAAATTGTTCCTGTTCATTATCCTATTAATATTGGACATTAATAAAACGTAAATTTTTTTACACAAGGTATGTTTTTCCTTATGAAAAAAGTGGTCGATCTTATAAACTAAAGAATAGAGATAATTAAACAAACGTATAAGTGCTTATTAGAGGACAGTTCATTACATAGAATCAATATGAGAAATCCATTTGAAATATTACTTGTATGTCTATGGAATTCTCTTTGTGATGATTTTATAAGCGATCCTTTAACTTAAGGTCACCAAAGTTATTTTTTATAAGGATTGCTAAATTTTGATATTACTCATAACCTATTTAATCATGGGTCAGTCAATTGGTAGTCATTGGAAGTAGTATGAACTATATGGAGGTCGTTACGTGATAAAGATAGGATTCATCACCTCAAAGTAAATATGGAGAATGTTCTGTTGTTCTCTATTAATACCGATTCAGGAAATCCTTGACAAAGGTATAATGAAGATTTGTAAATAATATACAAATATCATTAATTGAATAGATAACTAATGATAGAGAACTAGTATGATTAGACTTAAAATAGAGTAGACATTAATTTCATGATCTATGTCTAATTGGAACATTGTATGATTAAATAATTCAATTATATAGAAAAATGCACATAAAGGTTAGTTAAAACAATTTTAACATTCCTAAATATTTGAGTGGTTATGATGCGTTGTTAGATGTCAATCTTGATATATAATTATAAACTATTTAATTGGAGAATTAAAAATAAATTAAAAGAAGTTTTAATTTATTTAATTCTAATTATGAATTAGAATTAGAATTTATAATCATTGACAACAATTTAAGAACCTAATGGATCTCACATATATAATGGGTTAAAGAGAATAAAGATATTTTATTTAAGTTGGACTTGATTATAAAATTTGAGAAACTTTGTGATTAAATATAAGATATTTAATAAATAAGGATCAATATAAGATATTGGATTTTATTTAGATATAATTGGTATTTGATTATAATTATTTGTTATTCTAATTAAAGTTTAATTGAAATTAAAATTTAATTTCAATTAAATTACTAAAACGTCCAAAGCTTATTATAAATAGGCTTAAACTTTATGGAGTTAACACTTATTGCTTAACCCTCTCTGTAAGTGATATAGCATTCTTTTAACTTATTTTATGGATACCATTAGAGGATGATTATTTGTGCGATTACAGTAGTTGATACGGATTGGTTTTGGAAACGGTTCGAGGGATATGTCTAGAAAAGGATCAAGTTTCGAAATAAGATACAAATTAAGATTCTGCTTTATTATGATTTGTGTTAACCATGTTATAGAATTAAAAAGATTTTGATTTGCAGGAAATCAAAGTTTACAAAAGAGTTTCATAACTATTCCGCTACGGTCGCGATTGAATCTCAACTCGGTTTCCTAACACTTTCAACACTTTGTTGGCTTGTTCCCTTTATTCGATGTTTTAGGAAAACCTAACCAAGTGGGCCTCTTCTACTACTATTTCCTGATTGTTATCATTTTTGCCATTGTTGACGCTAAACTATTTCCTAACAAGCTCATATTGACTTGCAGAATATTATACATTCTCACTCCACTAATGCCAGAACCAAGTTTTTCTGTTAAGCAAAGGTTATACGAGAGTAAATTAACTAGATGAATACTTAATCACATCCTCGTAGCAATTTGTCATGCACCGCACCATTCTTCACAAAATGAAGAGGTTCTCTAAAAGATTCCACACTATTCTTCCATATTCAAGGTAAGGCTAGAGATGGGGGGAAGACTCTAAAACCTTGTGGATAATCGTAGGTTACACTTGAATATATAGATAGTTGTAGAGAATTCTAGATGGCCATTGTGAGCCCTTGGATCAAATAGATCCTAGCCATCTATTGAGGAGGTGGAAAGCTATAAATAACCAAGGGACTTCATTTGTACGATGCATAGAGAGATAGAGGCATAGAGAGCATAAAGAGTTCCTAGCATTTGCTTTGTAAAGCTTTCTTAAGCAATATAAGTATTCTTCAAGTTTCCTCATTCTTGTTCTTGTTTTATCTTACATCTTTACTAACATGTGCTAGCTTTATTTCTAGCATTCGAGGGAGACATTGACTTAGTTACGAGCCATACAACTAAGTTTCGTGTAGTTCATTGGTAAAAGACCAGGTCCATGACAGTTGGCATCAGAAACAAAGGTTGTGCTCATCGTTGCTTAGTAAAGATATTGGGAATAAGTGGAACTACCAAAGTTGGAGAGGAGAAGAAGACTGGTAGGAAGAGCTCAAGGTCGAGGGACGTCTTGTTAGACATAAATGGAAGGCTCACGAAGGTGGAGCTCGCGGTGGCCAAAGGGCAAGAGAAGTGCGAGGAGGTAAACTAGCGCATTGAGGAACTTGAGAAAGGAAGAGAAGAGTTCCAAGGGGAGATGCAAGGTGCTTTGAATGTTGTCGTTTCCACATGTCAAGATCAAGTGAAGGCCTTGGAGGAGATCCTTCAATCCGAGATTCTTTGCCTCAAGAAAGAACTTGTAAAGGTCGAGGATGAGCTAGTCCTTTGCAAGAGGGCGATTGCTTAAAGAGGAAGCAATGCTGCACCTACGATATTCACTACTCCTTTAAGGGTAGATGTTCCAAAACCAAAGTTGTATGGTAGGACAAGGAATGCAAAGAAGATAGATAATTTCTTTTGGAGCTTAGAGCAATACTTTAAGGCACTTGGTATCATAGAGTATACCAAGAAGATTAACACCGCCACTCTTTACCTCTAAGATACTGCGTTGGTATGGTGGAGGAGGAGACATGGTGACATCGAGAAGGGTACCTGCATCATTGATACATGGGATGAGTTCAAGAAAGAACTCAAAAGGTAGTTTTATCCCGAGAATGTCAAGTTGGGGGCAAGAGCCAAGCTACGACGTCCCATACAAAAAGGGAGCATTCGAGACTACATGAAGGAGTTTTCTGAGGTGCTTTAGAGATCCTCGATTGCCCAAGTAAGGAAGCACTCTTTGCTTTATGGAAGGATTACAAAATTGGGTGAAGTTAGAGATTCAAATGCATGGTGCCCAAGATCTTGCCATGACTATTTCCATTGTTGAGTCTCTTATTGAGTTCAAAAAGCTCGAGAAACCCAAGTCCCACAAAGACAAAGGTGGGAAAGGAAAGAGTGGGGTACCCATCAAAGCAAAGAGAGCTTTCACAAGTATGGCAAGTACAAAGAGAGCAGCCATATGGAGGATAAAGGGGAAAAGAATCCATAAAATGCTTCTTTTGTGAGGTAATGCACAAGGCTAGAGATTGCCCAAAGAAGAGCAAGCTCTCTACCTTAATTAAGGAAAGGGTGGAGCAACAACAGCACGAGGAGACCAAGATGGGGTCTTTGCAAATTCTAAATGCCATCAAAGCTAAAGTGGAAGAGCCCAAGTTCAAGAAGAAAGGACATTTATTCATAGAAGTTAAGGTGGGGGATAATGTCGTAAAAGCTCCAGTTGACACAAGAGCTACTTACAACTTCCTCAAAGTCAAGGAAGCTAATTGGTTGGGCCTTAAATACAACAAGAAGCAAGGATGGCTCAAGGCAATGAATTCCGAGCCAAAATTGACCTTTGGAGTTACTCGTGGTGTTAAAATGTGCCTAGGTGAGTGGTATGGACTTTTCAATTGTTCATATGGATGATTATCCAATTGTGCTTGGCATGGAGTTCATGGATGGTGTCAAGGCCGCGTCGATTCCCTTTACCAATACTATGTGCATTTTAGAGGAGGGTAATACGTGCATAACGCCTTTGTCACAAGAAGCAAGTCGATAAGTTAAGCAACTTTCAACTATGCAACTCACCAAGGGTGTGAAGAAGACGCAACCCACATTTTTAGTGGCAATTAAGGAAGAGGAGCAAGCTTCATCGTAAGGACCACCCAAGGAGATTGCCCACCTCCTTGAGGAGTTTAAGGATATGATGCCTGCAAAGTTACCGAAGAAGCCTCCGCCAAAACAAGAATTGGATCATAAGATTGAGTTGGTGTAAGGTGTAAATCCACTCGCGATGGTACCCTACCGAATGGCTCCTCCCGAGCTCGAGAAATTGAGGAGGCAATTTAAGGAGTTGTTGGATGTGGGATATATCTAACCATCAAAGGCTCCATATGGTGCACCCGTGCTTTTCCAAAAGAAGCACGATGGGTCACTCCAATGGTGTATCGACTATAAGGCACTCAACAAGATCACCATAAAGAACAAGTATCTCATTCCTTTCATTGCTAACTTGTTCGATCAACTTGGGGAAGCCAGATGGTTTGCCAAGCTTGATTTGAGATCGGGATACTATCAAGTAAGGATTGCAAAGGGATACGAGCCAAAGACAACATGTGTGACTAGGTATGGTTCCTTTGAATTTTTAATCATGCCCTATGGACTCACAAATGCACCTGTTACATTTTGCACCCTCATGAATCAAGTTTTGCAACCTTTCTTGGATAAATTTATTGTGGTGTACTTGGATGATATTTTAGTATATAGCAAAACATTGGAAAAGCACATAATGCACTTACAACAAGTTTTCCAAGTCTTAAGAGAAATTGAGCTATACGTAAAAAGGGAGAAATGTGTTTTCGCTTAACATGAAGTCATGTTCTTGGGGCATATCGTGGGAGGAGGCAAGCTGAGGAAGGACAAGTATGAGGTGTAAGTTTTCCATGATTGGGAGCCACCAAGGAAGGTATCTGAGTTGCGTTCCTTTCTTGGCCTTGTCAACTATTACCGTAAATTCATCAAGGGATATTCATCCCCCGCGTCTCCCCTCACCAATTTATTGAAGAAGAATAGAGTTTGGGCTTGGGATGCCAAATCTCAAGGAGTGTTTTAAGCCTTGAAGCAAACATTGATGGAGGAAACGGTGTTCCAATCACATCAAAGCATATGAGGTAAATACTGATGCTTCCGATTTTGCTCTTGGTGGTGTTTTGATGTAGGATGGACATTCGATAGCTTATGAGAGTCATAAGCTAAATGATATTGAGCACTGCTATACCGTCCAAGAGAAAGAGATGACTGCAGTGATACATTGCTTGCGAACTTAGAGGTATTACTTGTTAAGGTTCAAGTTTGTGTGTACGACCAACATCATTTCCACATGCTATTTCCTCAACCAAAATAAGTTGACACTAAAGCAAGCTAGCTGGCAAGCTTTTTTAGCAGAGTTCGATTTTATGATGGAGTATAAGCCGAGCAAGGCCAATGTGGTGGCTGATGCACTTAGTAGAAAGGTCGAGCTAGTCACCATCACAAGTCCTAATTTTCCTTTGGTAGATCGAGTCAAGGAGGGACTGGAGCATGACCCACAAGCCAAGAGTTTGATGAAGTTGGCAAGTCAGGGGAAGATACACCAATTTTGGCTTAAGCATGAGGTACTTACTACTAAAGGTGATTAAGTATACATGCCGAAGTAGCAAGGGTTGAGGAAAGAAATTATCAAGGAGTGCCATGACTCCAAATGGGTGGGACATCTTGGTGTACATTGCATGTTGGCACTCATTGAACGTGTTTATTATTGGCCCCAAATGAAGAATGATATTGATCTATATATGAACACTTGTCTTGCGTGCCAAAAAGATAAGGTGGATTAACATAAGCAAGCGGGATTGCTATAACCATTACCTATTTTGAAGAAGCCTTGGGAGAGTATTTCTATGGATTTCATCACATGTTTACCAAAGTTTGATGGATGTAGCAACATTATGGTGGTGGTAGACCGGTTTAGCAAATATGGAGTGTTCATCCCAATACCTACAAAATTTACAGCCAAGGATGCCGCATGCCTATTCTTTCATCATGTGGTGAAGTATTGGGGCATACCGAAGGTAATTATGAGTGATCGAGATGCTCACTTCACCGTGAGGTTTTGGATAGAGCTATTGAAACTATTAGGGTTCGAGCTCAACTTCTATACAAGCTTTCATCCTTAAACCAACAACCAAACGAAGAGGGTGAATGAATTGTTGGAGTTATTTTTTAGGCATTATGTAAGTGCCAACTAGCATGATTGGGCTAAGTTGCTTGATGTTGCCTAATTCTCATATAATTTGTAAAAAAGCTAGTCAACAGGAGCTAATCCGTTTGAGATTGCCACGGGACAACAACTAATGACTCCTCATACTTTGGCGATTAGGTACAAGGGTTCGAGTCCTGCTGTATTCAAGCTTGCCAAGGGTTAGCTTGAGAAAACCGACATGGTATGAGCACACTTGGCAAGGGTTGCCAAACGAATGAAAAAATGGTTGGACGTTAAGAGGAGACACTTGGAGTTCGAGGAAGGAGACTTAGTAATGGTGAAGCTCCTTCTCTATCAAAGCCGACCATTCATCAAGGTGCACAAGGGGCTAGTAAGGCGATATGAGGGTCCTTTCCCCGTGGAGAAAAGGGATGGTAAGCTAGCCTATCGATTGACGTTGCCCTCACATTTGGAGATGAATCCGGTTTCCATGTGAGCTTATTGAAGTCGTATCATGCCGACAAGGAGAACCCAAGTAGGGGCGAGTTGAGGAGAGCACCCACAACTATCACTACTTCTCAAGAGCGTGAGGTAGGGGAAATTTTAGCATGTCATGTTATATTGAGGAGGGGTTAAATTTTAGCATGTCATGTTATATTGAGGAGGGGTTCTCATCAAGCTATGTTGAGTACTTTGTCAAATGGAAGAGACTACTTGATAGTGAGGCAAGTTGGGAGCATAAGCTCACATTATGGGACTATAAGGATGTGATCGAGGCATAGAAGAAGGACGTCACGAGGGCGTCACCCCAATAAGTTGGGGAGAATGCCACGCACCACAAAATTCCCACTAGATGGAGAGGCTAAACTAGAGTTCTCTAGAAGATTCCACACTATTCTTCCATATTTAAGATAATACTAGAGATCACTCTAGAACCTTGTAGATAATAATAGATTGTACTTGAATATGTAGATAGTTGTAGAGAATTCTAGATGACCATTGTGAGCCCTTGGATCAAATAAATCCTAACCATCCATTAAAGAGGTGTAAGACTATAAATAACCAAGGAACTTATTTATATAGAGGTATAGAGAGACAATGAGCCGAGAGAGTGCTTAGTATTTACCTTGTAAAGCTTTCTTCAAGCAATATAAGCATTCTCTAAATTTTCTCATTCTTATTCTTGTTTTATCTTGCATCTTTACTAACTTATGCTAATTTTGTTTCTAGCAATTAAGGGAAAGACTAAATTAGATGTAAAATATAAAATTAGATGTAAAATATAAAACTAAGTGTCACAAAAGATCAATTATGTGACAAAAATATAAAATTAGATGTAAAATTAGATGTAGCATCTCCTCTGGTTAAACATAAAATTTCTGAAAGATTAGGGAGAGCTAATCAAGTATTGATGCAACACGTGGTTCAAGCTCTCAAAGATAAGAGATGATAACTAATGGCATCTCATCCTTTCTTCCCTAAATCATTGAAAAAGAAAGTATGCAGAAAACAGCGCAAGCATGGTTCATTGGAGGCCCTAGCAGTAGTGGGAGTGGAAGCGAGCAACTCAAGCCCTCATCTGTACTTGCTGATTGGAATGCATACACCGCCTCTCAGGAATCCGATTCCCTCGATCTCGAGGCCGCTGTCAGTACCACCTCCAGCAAACTCACCGACACTCTCAACGTGTACTTAGTCTTTCTTATTCTTCTCCCACTACACTAACTCTACATTTCGAGATCGGATCTCATAATTCCTTTACCTTTTACAATCGAATTGTATTCAGGGTCTCAAAAGCTGTCAGGGATTTGCCAGGGAGCTTTCAGTCTGCATCTAGCAATGTCCCTTCTGGGAAATCCGTTATGTATTTTGCGATGCTCCTTGCCGCCGGGGTATTCTTTATCTTCATTGCATTCACCATGTTCCTTCCTGTCATGGTCTTGGTTCCTCAGAAATTCGCAATCTGCTTTACTATTGGTTCTGCCTTCATCATCGCTTCATTTTTCCCACTCAAGGGTCCCAGGAATCAGATTTCACATATGATTTCTAAAGAGGTACTAGTAGGTTCTCTTCTTAGCGTTCGTTGCTGCTACTAGTTGTGTTGAATGCTAAATGCACTATAACTTGACATTGGTTTTATTATATTCTGTTGGAATAATTTATGATCAATTCTTAGATGAACGATTTCTCTCTCGAGATCAAGTTGTCACCCTCATCTCTTGTGATTTATCAATAATATATGATCAATTCGTGGACTTCAGCCATTTACTTAAATTTTGGGGTTCTATAGTTTCTTGACAAATTTGAATTGGAGAAATCCTCGACATATTGACCATCTTGCTTTGATATTTTTTGTGAGCAGCGGCTACCTTTTACACTGGGATTTTTAGGTACCATGGTGGGAACTGTATATGTTTCAACGGTGGCTCACAGTTACATTCTTTCTGTTCTCTTCTCTGTTTTACAGGTACATATAACTCGGACTCCTATATCTGACCTCATAATATGAGTGCTGGCATTGTTTCTTGAGTTTGATTTCTTGATATGTTGTTAGTTGTTTGGACTTCTTGATCTGTCTACAGCCAATTCTGTCTTGCTAGAAATTTATTTCATTTGAGTAAGCATCTTTTGGCCAATTTATGGTATTTTTTAAGTATGAAATATATCTCTCTCTTGCCTTAAGCTTGAAAGGGATTAATCGACTTATAGTGTAGTTGTCCAGAAAATCTTGTTTAACAAGTTTGATGATTTTGTATATTGCACGGCTGAACTTGTTACTTTTCGAACTAATCTATGATGATTGGAAATTGTGCGTACCATTATGATATAATTCCCATTGAAGTTATATTTCTTTATTTTCTTAAAATGATCTCTTCTCTTTCTTTGTTAGGTTGTTGCACTATCCTACTATGCCATTTCTTACTTTCCTGGAGGTTCTACCGGGATGAAGTTTCTTTCTTCAACTCTTACATCTTCAGTACTGAGGTGTTTTGGGAGGTGATCCAATGGTCATTTCTGCTTGATATACCTAGTATACACTCGTATTCTTTTATAGTTCTCCTACAAAAGTAATTATTTTTGGACATTTCGGATTTACAATTTTTTAATTATTGATCAGTTGAGATTCTTTTTCATTTTGATCTTGTGTCTTGTGTGTTTTTCCCTTTTCTTTTTTGAATAGTAGCTGTTATGCAAAGGCATAGCATCTACCTTAGATAGTCGAGGAGTTGAAGAATGCCAAAGTACTTCTGCTTTTGCAGAATATACATGCATAGAAATGCTGGGAGGCTTATTCTTGCATGTCATGGATATCCAAAATAGTCTTGTTGCAATCCAAGTAATAATTTTGTTCGGATCATTTTAGTGGTCTTGTGACGTTTACTGATTAGCGTACGGAAATTTGGACCTATGTGGGGATATCTACTATATTATCAGATGGTGTGAAAATACACATAAAACTCTGTACTTTCTTGTACTTCCTTAACACAATACATCGATGCGAATGGTTATTTCTTATACTTGCTAACAGAAGACTCAAATGATACAGTGTGTATAGTTGTCGGTTTTTCCTTTGCGATGAGAAATAATTTACTTATCAAAATTGGAACTTTCACTATATGCTTGACTTTGTGTCATAAAAATTACGAGCTACAGCGTGAGGTTTGGTTTGGATGCTCAAAAAAAGATCAGAAAGTTGTTTACATACTAACTTACAATAATAAGCAATATTATGAATACCGTACCGGGCTCGATATCGGATTGGACTCTGGAATGGAACTGTACCGGTATCAATCGGTACCGGATACCGTTTCGGGATATTTTTTAAATTTATAAAATAGTCCTTAAATATTTTAAAAATTGCAAAATAGTCCATATTGATATATTATACAGCTGTACTGTATACTTTACTAATTTACTGTTTACATTAACCATACTTTCAAAAATCTTAA
>JANSVB020000458.1:5273687-5288051 GCA_025504935.2 Erythroxylum haughtii
ACGACAATTCAACCCCCCCTTCTTGTGTATCTTGATCATATTATTGTTCGATATATTAACGTGTGATTCACTTCAATCCTATCTTTAGGGTTGCAATTAACTCCTTCCAATTATTGTAAATCTATTCACATATAGGATTTCTCAATCTCTATATTATGAAATTATATTATGATATAATATTCTAAATCTATTAAATTATATATTAAATACGTAATCAAATCACAATATATTAATCAAACCAATTGCATTAATAAAAGAATCAAAACATATTAAAATGTAAACATAGGGTTCATCTAACCTAGACACTAAAGGATTTTAGTTACACATGATTGGAAACGAAATCAAACATAAACAGAAAGAAAAACTAATAGAAAACAACAAGTTCATAACTCTAAATCATCTTATTTATCTTCTATCGAATATTCTTGAAGGTAGAGGTTTGATCTTGTATTCCAATAGATCTTTCGATGATTTCTTCATATTTTCCACTTCTCCAAACCAAAATCCCCCCATAAGTTTCCTCTTAGAATTTCATAATGTCTAATCCCCTCAATTGCCTCCAAATACTTCCTTTTATTATAAATTTTAAGGTTCTAGGGAGGTACATAGGCTTATGCACATCCATGCATCAAACTTTGCAAAACTCAAAATACTTAGAATTCTTGAATTTGTAAGGCCTCAAAGAAGAACACAAGTTGTTGCACACTTGTGCATCTATTTTGTGCTTCAAAACTTTGTTTTATGTCATGTTTTCATCCTAATTCTTCTCCGTTAAGTACATGAAGGCAATTATACTTTGTAATCACACTTGGAGAAAATTAAGTACCAAATATAAAATAAAAGTATAAAATATCAAGTAAAAGAACATCAAATATGGGGTATAAATATGGTTGATTATACATCTATCACTCTACCCATCCTATGGCCTATGCTTGACCAAACTTTCTACGTTAACCATCACTGCTTACTCTAATGCTAATTAGGTTGGGTGGTCTGATGATTGTCGATTTACATCTGGTTATTGCTTTTTCTTCAACTCCTCTTAAATTTCTTGGAGTTCTAAGAAACAATCTACTGTGCCTAGACCTAGTGCTAAAGTAGAATATAGAAGCATTACTCTAACTATCGCTGAACTATGTTGGCTTAATTTTCTACTTGGTGAACTTGGATTCTTATATATTAAACCACTTTTGTAATGTGACAACGTAGGTTCTACCTTTCTTACTGTAGATTATTTCTCTCATGCTCGTGCAAAACATATTGAAATTCATATATATTTTGTTCGGGATCTATTTGCGAAGAAATTTCTGTTCATACGTCATATATCGGTTTCTTAACAAATTGTTGACATTCTCACCAAACCATTAGGGTTTACTTCCTTTTTTTTATGACGTCACAAGCTCAATATTCTTTCAAACATTAACTTGGGAGGGGTTGATAAGAGAACATCCTAAATCTTATCTGTTGTAATTATATTAGATAAACTCATCCTTCCATTAAATCATCTTAGTTTAGATATCATATACAATCTGATAATTTAGTTTAGATTGAATTAATTACAAATTGATTCATCTTATCTCAATTTGTTTATAAATATAGCATACATTGTAAAGTAAATATCATCAAAAAAAATCAATACATATACTCTCGTTCCAACTTCTCAGATTTTTTTTTTCTTTCAATTAGTGAGAATTTTAACCTTGAAATTCATATTATAAAAGTGTCAATATTTGATATAATATTATTAGATTTTTAAAACTCAAATAACCTAATATCTTCTTTTGGAATCTCTTATTTGATGATTATTTGCATATAGTAATAACTTTATTTGAACAATTGGTTATAAAATTTAAGTTACAAGTATGTCATTTCTTGATTAAAGAAAGCTATTCAAATTTGGTTATAAACTTGATGTACTTAATAGTCTTACTAGGTCCCTAATTACAAAGTTAAAAAACTTTGCAAGCCTTTGGAAGAAGGTGCTTTTAGGCTTGTCTTGGATCATTGTAAGTTATGATGCCCCCAAGTGGAGATAGGATGAGTTTGGTGTCAACTTAGAGTTTCCTTCCTTGTCCATATAGGATGATCAACTACTTTCACTCTTAGCAATTTATAAATATATAAGTTAAGTTTGTTCACTTTCTTCATTACTATTTAAAGAACTTAAGGATTAAGGTTATAAAGCAAGTATAATTCGTTTATTGCACTCCTTGTACTACACATTGGATTGAACGGATGTTGGAAAGCATAGGAGATGCTAGATACTTCCCTATCATTGATGAAATTGTGCAAAAAAACAAGAAAAGTGACCAAGGTTATATATAATCATATATGGGATTTAAATTTGATGAGAAAGGATTTCATCAATAATAGGCATTTTGTCCTATCAATATAAGATTTGCAACAAATTTTTTATCAATGTTTTATTCAAATGAAGAAGGAACTGATATCAATGTTTACAAATAGTAAATGGTTTGTATCTCTGCATCTCAGGTCTAATGTTAGAATGAAGTTTTCTAAGATTATATTTGAAGGTAATAAATTTTAGTCTAAAAGTCAAGTTGTTATTCACAATCATGATTCTTTGGTAAAAGTGCTTCGTCTGGTTGATAGTTGATAGTGATATAAAGGCTACCATTGGTTACTTTTATGATGTCATGGAGAAGGTGAAGCAAGCAATCAAATTCAATTTGAAAAATAAGACTTTCTTGTATATACCTTACATTGTAGTCATTAATGAAAGATGGAAAAGACAATTTTATTCTTTATTGTTTGCTATTAAGCATTTCTAAATCTAACTATTTATTTAGACCAAGTTTTATAACAACAAAAAGGTTGAAGTTAAAAGGGAAATTTTGTTAACTATCACAATAATTGTTTCATATGAAATGATAAAAAGATCTCCTTAGATTACAAATAGAGGTATACAAGGATGCATGCAGTGATTTTGGGATGCCCATGCAATACATCAAAGAGACTAACTTAATCCAATTTTTTTATTTACTTTTGTTGCTTGCTTAAAATTAATCATCACTTTATTTTATTTGTAAGATTACTTTTGTTATCTTACAATTGCTTGGTGCAACCAATTTGGAAATGATATTCCAAAATGTAAAAGTTTGTAGTTTGAATTCTTAGTCAATACGTGAAGAATTCATCCATTCACAAAAAAGAAACAAATTGGAGCACAAAAAATTAAATGATTTAGTATTTATTCGATATAATTTGAACCTTCAAGAAAAATATGTTATTATCATTATTAAATTGAATATAATTTCTCATAATTTTTTTGTAATTTTATTTTATTTTTTATTATGACTCTTAATAGAAAAGGTAGTTCTTTGTATCCAATTTGTCTTCATTATATTGATCTTTTAGATGATTAAGTATACGAGGAACTAAGTTTTATAAATGAAAGCAATTTAGAAGATAAATCTTCGATGGTAAAGTATTGATATGTTAATTTTGCATGATGAGTTTAAATAATATGAAGATGAAATTCCTCATGAGAATTTTATACCAAATGAAAATTAAGTTAATAATATTTGAGTTGATACAACATTAAAAGAAGTTTCAGTTTTTTAATTCTTTTCTTGTAGTTTTACTTGTACCTAATCTATATATACATCATAAATATAAAACTTTCAATTGTAAATACTTTACATTTTATTGTGTTTTTTGATAAACTCATTATTATACTTGTGGACCAATATTATTCTTATTATATAATATTTTAATGTAAGTAAATATAACATTTTAAATACTTTATTATTCTTGGTTTTATATAGAACCAAAACTAATATTAAATTCGATACAATATACACAATATTGAAGGAAACACATTTGCTCTTAAGTTTTATCATTGATCTCTTGTTCCGGGAAATGTTTGAGTGGGCTCTTTTCCCCAGTGGCTCGTAAATGCATTTTTGGCTGGTTGTGTTTAGTGAAAGAAGGAAAAAAGAATAAAAGAACAAAAAAGTTAAGAGTGATTGAAATAGTTAAAAGAAATTTGTAAAGTTCGAAGGATCTCTCTTGGAGATAGAATCTAAAAGGCCGCTTCTAAAAAAATTGGGAGCATTATTAAATTACAACAATGGCATCACTTTGTCGCTCAAATCAACCCTCGAAATAACTCGTGCGGACTTCCCGATATCTTGCATCAGGCAGACGCTTGCTAATTCTTCTGCAAGAACAAGTATATGAAATAAAAATATTAAGAAACCGATTTCCTTCCTCTGGTTCTTCTTCCACCGACCTGCGTTTGCGTCTCTCCAGTTTTTGATGGGTTTGATGGTTGACTTCCTCCTACATCTGGATCTAACTTCTGATCATCTGACGTGCGTTTTCTCCCTCTAGTTTTTGGGGGATTATAATTCAGTTTACTGCTTTTTTGGTTATCCAATTTGCTGCCGATTGCAACCCCACCATAACTCTCTGTCGCAGTTGCATTATACTTGGATGATCCCTCACCTTGGCCTCCGTTATTACGAGCTTCATGTCCTGCTTCAGGCGATGCCTTTTTTGCATTTGGCTCCCGGGACTTTGCTGCCGGAGTTCCCTGGGTTGGCTCCACCCATGAAGAATGTTTGTAACTCCAACGAGCATTCCCAAACCACTTGTCAACCTGCATTGAGCAACTTCTTTCCAGTTACATAAAATAAGTAGCAGATATCTACTAAAGAGGAAAAATAACAAATAAATAAATATGCATTATATCTCCACATGTTCATACGTTGCTAAATGAATGACTGATAGCAAAGATGCATAACCTGTTGAAAAGTAAGTCCCAGATCGTTGGCCAATCTTTCTTTTGCAGCTCGGTCAGGATACTGATTTTCCTTGAAGGAGTTGTAGAGTGCCTGAATAGCAAAACAACCATAATTTCGTCCATTATTAATCGAAAACTAGAAAAACAAATAAACTATCACAATTTTCTATGGCAAAGTGAATAAAGAGCCTAAACTAACTTTCATCCATTGATTTATTTCCAAAAACAAACGACCAGACACATAAGAATGAATGACTGGAATCCAAGATAAGAATCCAAAAGATGCATGATAAATTATATAATCAAATGTTAACCAATATTGCTGCCAGCTTTTCAACTTTACTTGATAATACTTGTCTCCACTTTTTCCAAAACAATGAGCTAGGGCGCTGGCGCAGAGCATTTGCAAAAACATGCAAGTTTGTTTTCCATCTTGAAGAAGTTATTCATCCTCAATAAGAAATGAAAACACTAAAACTGCAACTTGACAATCCCAAATCATAGCCTACAAATTAAGATCAAATTTCTAACCATTTAAGAAAGACTTCAATATTTAATTAATACCAAAGAGATCCAGACTCAAAAAGGAAGACTTGTAAAAGGCTTACCTGTGTCACAGCATCTCCAAGTCTCTTATATGATGATGACCTAACATTTTTTTCGTGACAACCAGATGCAGATGATCCCCCGTATATTTTAGCAGGTGACGTAATTGCATTATCTAAGTTAACTTTATGGCATCTTTCTCCCTCATTAGTATTCCCAATTTCCCCCATATATTGCTGCAAATTGGAACTCCCATTCATATTCATGGAAGCAATTCCATTAGCAGAACCTGAAGTATTTTCTTTTGCACTTCTCCTTCTCTTCATTGGTCTGACTCCATCGGCATAATCTTCATCATCACTTGAATCAGATGAAGCATTTGCATATGTTTCCTTCACAAATCACAAGGATGAAAGGTAAGTAAACTACAGAAGGGAACAAGAAAACAGACAATAGCAAACATCCAATGCATTAAATATGCTATCACAAGATAAGCACCTCTAGTATTATATGTACTTGCATTTCTAGCCATCATTGGAACAGTTACACGTTGACACAACCTGAGTAGCTTTTTTAATTGCTCCATAGCACAAGCTACTGTCTATTTCCCATGCACACATATGGAGACATTACCGTCAATTAAGAAGGCAGGGACTGTCATTATTCTTGTTTTCAACAATCGACAAGTAGCTTATGGCATTGACATATTGCAAGAGTAGAAAGTTCATCTCTTACTCCAAATCAAGTTCTTCTAGACACACATACCAAATAGACAGAGCATAACAGAAAACTACAAATCAAGTTCTTCTAGACACACATACCAAATAGGCAGAGCATAACAGAAAACTATCCTAAGTACAAAGGGGGCACATTTTCTTTGTACAGGTTGAACACCTCCATTAACATGGAGATTGAATCCAAGCAAGTTTATTGGACTTGAAATCACTTCTGAGATAAAAGCTTGGCAAATATGACCAGAGGATCATGAAAAACATGACTAAATAAAGAACTCACATCATACAGCTTTTTGTAATCCAATCTTTCCACGTTTCTTTTCTGAGAAACAGATTCAGAACATTCTTCGTTTGCGTTCTGCTCCAATATGGACATAAGCTCACCCTTCAAAGACTCCTTTCGACCAATCCTTGATCTAGGTGCACTATAGTCTTTTTTAAGCGCAAACATATTTTTTTCTTCCCCTGCTAATTCATTGTCATTAAGAGCAGCGCTAAGATCTTCAGAGTCTGATGTAAAATCAGAACTTGAACTTTCTTCCTCCACCTTTTCATCACGATCTGGAGCATCAGGATCAAAGTCGTCATCATCAGGATCATCAGAAGGAAGCCCCACGTACTGGTCATCTTTATGAGGAGAAGGCAATTCATCAGATGCAGAAGTGAAGTCTGACTCATCTGAGCTTGTTTCATTTTCCTCTCTATTCTTATCTATGTGTGAATCAGAGTTAGATTCATCTCCCTCTCTCTTTACATATATTTCTGGAACATCAGGATCAAAATCATTATCATCAGAATCATCAGAGGAAAGTCCAAAGTTCTGATCCAGATTTTGTCCAATTGCAGCTTCAGGGAATACCTTCTGCACATGGGACAGAAGAACAATGAAAATTTTCTATTAAATATTTAAATAAAATATATTAAATTAGTTCATAATAAACTATTATTGCCACATAATTACCTCCCAGCTGTCCATGACAGAAAGATCCGTTCCTTGGGAGTCATTTAGCATATCAATGCAATCAACCTTACAATCGCACCCAGGGCATAGCCAACCCTCATCATCAGGAGGAACTGCATTCCAAGGGGGAGATCAAAAGAATTAAGAATAATGAAATCAACTCTGTGAAACAAATATCAAAGTCATTCCACATCTTATCCACCAACTGAATAGAACATTACTATCTTCCTTTAGCAATGGAGGTGTCAAACAGAGCTGGTGGAACCCTCGGTCGCAAATACCATCACACAGAACAATATCGTTATCCATAGTCAAGTCTTTGGATCCACATCTGGCACAAAATATCTGCCAAAAGAGAAGTTGTCTGAAGTGGTTATATTTCAGCATCTCAGTATCAAAAACTGAAGAAATATTTTAGGCTAGAGCAATAAGTAGGAAAAAGAATTCTCAACAAGCATGATCAAAAACTCAAGAAATCTCTCACATCCTCACTGCTGATCTGTCCATCAGAATCAAACAAAGAGATAGGAAACCTTCCTTCAGCGCACAATGAATCAATACGGTGAAACAAATCCCTTATTTTCAGTTTACGTTTTAAAATTTCTGCTGTGGCTCGTTGCAGCTCCTTCTCCGGCTTCAACTTTTCAAGGCTGCAGAAATGACATAAATTGAATATTACATACAACCTGTTGGCGGAGAAAATCATTAAACATATAGAGAATATAACAAGAAGCTACAGATCAAGAGCAAAGGACAGACCAAATTAATTCAGATTATCTCAAGACTCGAGAAAACAGAATATAAGGTAGCTTATCAAAAAGAATCCAAAATATCTTCCATACATTTTATATAGCAAAACGCCATTTTTACAGATGTGTAAAAGGGCCATAAAAGGTCCACTATAACACTGTTAAAGTGTTTTTGACAAAATTACCAGTCTCACACATCTACTGGAGCATGAGGACTAACACAGACACAAAGGGGCAGTCTTTCATCTTCTTTCCATGTTTCCTCTCTACAATAAATTAAACCAAAGTTTATAGCACAGCAATGATTGGTAAGACTATCAGGTTTGGTTAGCACTTAGTTTTATGCTAGCAAGGAGCTGTGCAGTGCTAAATCTAGATTTGTCCTTCAATTATGTACACGACCACAAAATGGTGATATTGCTCCAGAGTTTATGGCACAGCAGCAATTGGTCACACTACCATGCTTTGTTAGTAGTTACATTTTCACGTTAGTATAAATCAAGATTCATCCTTCAGTTTTGTACAGAACCACATGTCTAGTTGACACAAAATAATATCATATTCAACTTCTCAATTGGATTCCCATGCTTACTGAGTTTCTGTCATATGATTTTATGTCTCTTAACCGATCAGCTATTCCTGATAATCATATCTTAGATTAATAATTTCTTGTTCTAGCCATTTTGGTTATTTGAGATATGTGTTTTTACAACTTAGTTGTAGAGCAGGACTAGTTGTGGATATATGTAGCTCAACAAAAACAAACAATACGATTCAACTTCA
Organism: Erythroxylum haughtii; assembly: GCA_025504935.2. Classification (NCBI taxonomy): domain Eukaryota; kingdom Viridiplantae; phylum Streptophyta; class Magnoliopsida; order Malpighiales; family Erythroxylaceae; genus Erythroxylum; species Erythroxylum haughtii. The sequence goes on from JANSVB020000458.1 coordinate 5,282,229, forward strand.
CAGTTTTTGCGGCCAGACTCAAAATTACTTTATAAAAAAGATTAGGAAGATAATGCTACAAAATATAAATTGAAAGGATCTTTGAGATCATTGTACAAACCTTAGTCCTTTCCAGCCCTCTCCAGAATAAGCAATGATCAGGCTTTGCTCATAGTTCATTCGATTCAATAAATATCTTAGATGTGTCTTGATCCTTGAATATTCATCTGCTACAACTCTCTCTTTTATTCTCTTTTTTCTGCTTTGGTTTTTTTTCTCTGCATTGGAATTAGAACTAGCTAAACTATTGCTGGTCTCAGGTGCTTTAAGTTTCCCTTGTGATCTTGACCGCAGAACTCTATCCGTCCCTGTCAAGGATCTCAACATGTATTTTTTCCTGGAAAACTTTGGCGTTTTAACCTTTCCTCCCAATCTGCTGGAGTTATTAACTGCATTCTTTGGTGTTTCAAACTGTTTGACACTTGAATGATTGTCCACATCACTTTGCACTGATCCTAATAACTCAGTAACAGGAATCAGGATCTGATTATCAGGAGGTAGACCCAAAAACTGACTACTTGAAATGGATGTAGGAGTTTGATCCAAAGATTCATTAGGAACACAAATGGGTGAAGCTATCGGTTCCTCTATTTTCTTTTGCACCATTTCAGAGTCAACATTTTTTCTCGCCTGCAATGTATCACAACAATTGCTATTCAATGGAAACTCAGGGGCTGGGAAACATGTAGTTTCTTGGTGGAGAGAATTTTTAACACCAACCTGGTTACTTTCGTTTGAATCTTCATGCGGTTGTGCCACAACTTCAGTAAAAGCATACAGCGAATCAACGGGAAATGCTTGCAATTTTTCTGTCACAATACTGCTTGATGGTGTACCATTGGTTTCCTTGCCTACATTTGCTATTATTTCAGAGCTAACCAGTCCATTTTCCTTCAATGGACCACTATGTGCACAATCACCACCAAAATCCATGCTTGAACTTCTAGGAGCTGTGCTCTTCCTAGACGTATGTTCAACAAGGGGATCTAGAACTTCAGTAATTTTGTATACATCTTTGACAGATGATCCCAATGGTTCACTAGCAACATGCTCGGGGATTGCAATACTGTCTCCTGGTCCAGTCTGAACTAATTCTTTCTCGTACTGATCATCCTGCTCACACCTCGCATTGTATTTTGACTCAGAATCTAATCCATGAGTCTGTTCGACTACAGTTTGCTTAGGACATGGATAATTGTTGGTATGACAACCAAGTTTTGATGGAGAAACACCCATATGTTCTGCCCTGGACATTGAAAGTTGACAGCAATATCTATACAAACTCTCAACTTTCGTCAAGCTTCAAACAATATATATGACCCCAACCCTTATCATAAGAACTGACTGATAGACTGGTAAAAGTGTTCGTTATTGTAGACATTCAACATAAGGAGCAAATATTTGCTTCAGAAACTGACCACGAAATCAACAATCTTCACTTGCCAACAGTAGCACATACATAGTCACAACCTCTTCATCAAAAATAGTTACCTGAAGGAAGTGATAATAAGAGAAGAGTTAACAAACCAGAACATGTAATCACTTGTCAATATCCCCATCAGATTTCAGGAAAATGGCTCAGACAATTCCACATATGATGTATAAGGTACCGGCAGGAATGTCCAACTGTAACCTTTCTGGTATATTATGTATAAAGTGAGACTGCTAAAATGGCAAATGTATATGCTCAATATTATACAACAGTATGCATATAGTTTCCATGCCATTGAGGAAAATAATTTTATTATTGATGTTATACATTGTTTACAAGTAAGTCTATTTCTGTAACCTATACACTGGTGCATACTCAAACTGTGGAAAGTTTTTAAAAATCACAATCAAGACAGAATAAACTGTACACTCTTCAGTTTAACAATCAGAACTAATGATTCGTCTAATATGCTCATAGCCTCACCATTGATATACTTAAGATTATACTGAAAATTTAAACAAAATTACAAGAGGTGGAGACATATATCTCTATCAATTCTCCTCTAGGTCAATGAAAGTTAAAATTTGAAGAGTCCGATAATAGTTGAGAGAAGCGCATACCCATGCTTTACAAAAACGAGCACATTAGTGCTATCTAGATGCATTAAATTGCTACATTGTAGAAACCTTATAATTTCCACATGCATTTAAATGCTCCAGAAAACCTAGAATGCAAAAGGAGATGCAACATAAATTATATACAAATATCTCAAATCCCTAAATAACAATTTGGAGAAAATGGCAAAAGGGAGGAAAAATGAGAGTGGCAACCACCATTCCATTGTTCCTCGCCTCATTTGAGGTCATAGCTTGCAAAAAGGGATCTCCAAAACACGGGAAGAAAGCAATGCCCCAAGCAAATCGAGAAAGTGTTCTTTATGTTGACTATAGCTAAAAAAGGTAAATAATTCCCATAAATTGCACAGGATTTTGCATCAGATAGTCTCATTCATCATTTACTCCTTAATATGCACCAATGCTTCAAAAACACGCATTCCTAAATAACTTTCCAAGGAAAATTCATCAACTACCAAGTACCTACCAGGTATTGGATTTTCGTCCAAATTCTGAAGAAGTAATAAGTACAAGTTTTACAACATACAATTAGGCAAGTGATAAAAGCTTATGTGAAAGAATCATGCTGATGGCCTCTAGCTTCCAGTCCTTAATTAGTTCAGGCCATAAAAAAAAAAAAAGAAGATCAGAGAACAGTCAAATTATGCAAATGGAAAATAAAGCTGATATGTGCAAGATATACATTATTAAGAATGAAATGATCTAAGACGTATTTCAGGCAAGTCTTTCTGATACATATATTATAAAGAGTGAAATGATCTATTGGTCCATAAATGCTTTATTGGTAAACTCACGAACTCCAAAAAAGAATAAAAAGGATGAACATAACCAGAATTTATGCTAGTATCTTGTTTTAACTTAATAGGTCAAAGACTACCATAATTAAATAATGTGTTTCATTTTGGCTTGATAAAAAATATAGATATCAAGAAAATTTTGAAACACTTGGACAACAGCAAGTTATTGGCCTGAAAAGTAGTCCTTCTAAAAGAGCTACGTATTAAAATAAGAGTGTTACTATTACTTGGCTGGATAAAACAAACTAAAGAGATTCGCAAACAGACATTAAAAGCTATCATAGCAAGTTGATTAAAGTGAAATTTCAATGCTTAACTACCCCTCATTATCCTCAAGCAGCAGCACAGGCGTGTCTTCACCAACAGCAGAACTTGGCCGGTGTTACTGACCTCATCCATTGCCTACTCTAAACTCCATTAACCCACAAAGCTCGATAACAAGTATACATATCTTCTCCCCACATTTTCCACAAAAATAAAACTACAACGTCCTCCACATCAGAAACAAAAAGAAAATTACAGCATACACTTAAGAAAAGTATAAATAAACACTGAACTGTCAAAGATCGTCATCTTTTAAACGCATAGTTAGACAAATACTACATTCAGGACCCTTTGCACCGGACATTCTTAAGCTCAACATGTCAAACAAAGAAGCAAATACATAAGCACCTCCAAATACACATTCATCAATCACTCACGACATGAATATTTTAAAGAAATCGAACACAAGCAGACCTCTAACAAACCACATAAAACACTTCAAACATCTTCGTTCTCTCTTCTCCTCAAGCTCCCCGGCAACGGCACAGACAAATGAGCAGCAACAACAACAACAACAAAAGTAGATTCCGAAACCAAAGTTGAGGCAAACATTTCAAGTTCCGGTAATCGAAACAATGAAAGCAAGATTCAAAATAGACTTTCGAAAACCGTCGAACATTCTCGACGATTCTTTTAGCTTTTCCTCTGATACAGTTTTGAAGAGAGAAAAACAAATGAAAGATTGTGTGCAGGAGTGAGTAGTGACCTTAGCTTTGTTTGTACACGCTAGCGAGAACGGAGTGGTTTTAGGGAGAGTAAGGGCGGTGATTCAGAGTCGAAGCCTCCAAATCTGGGCCACCGTTAAAGCCGAAGTAGTAATGTAGCTCTGAGAGATTAAAGATTTAAAAAAAAAAAAGAAACTAAAAAGGGCCTCCTCTTATTGCTATTGTGCGCGCCGCGGAGTGGCGTCTCCAAATTTTGATGCTTTTATCGTGGGCTTGAGTGTACGGCTTTTTTCTTGTTGATTCAGATTCGGTTCGTTCGTGAGTTTACATGCGGCTTCTGTCTTCTTTTTGGGCTCGTTTAGAAGACTTCGTGTCTAGGCCGAATCTTCCATAACCGAATACCTATAACAGGCCTAGCAGGTAGGAGAATTGTGGACGTCGTGTCTAGGCCGATTCTTCCATAACCGAATACCTATAACAGGCCTAGCAGGTAGGAGACTTGTCGGCCTCTGTCTATACTTTTAGAGCTCGTTCTTAGCTTACATTTGCGTTAAGAGTTTATTTCAAATTTTGAGAAAAGGAATTACGTTGGTTTACATTAAAAAAAGAATTTTACTTACACTTAAAATTGAATAGACCAATAAGTTTTTAAAGTCAAACTTTCAGTTAAGTCTCTAATCCTTTTGGTTACAATTAAATTCGAATAGACCAAACAATAGCATTCAATTTTAAGAATCTTTGAAGACATCCAACGGTCAATTAAATTATACGCTTTTTGTCATATCTACCAAGCATTATAATAAAGTTCGACCACTTCTAAACAATAGGTCCATAGTACATGCAAATAAAGCCGAAGAACGTTGCTAGGTAGCTAGCAGACAAAATTTTCACATGATCCATGCTTAATTTAGTTTAATGAATCATTTAATAATCTTCCCAAGTGTCCATGTGCCCATTACCACCTAATATTTGTATGTAGCTGGTCCCTTCTCATCTCATACAACTTACTAAAATACAAAGGCATGCATAATGGTAATTAACCAGCTATGAGGACTTGGTCGGTAATTTCGTTGATAAAAGTCATTGTCAGTCGTCGGTTTTTAACTATAAGAAAACGACGTCGTTTGGTTTGCTGATAAAATTAAAACGTTGAAACCTTGACCAACAAAACATCATTGTTTTGGTTAAAAAGGTTTAAATGTTTATAACTTAACCAAAACGATGTCATTTTGGTTCTGTTTTAAATGACGCTCGAAGTCCTCCCCCACCCGCGCCTGTTGCTTCATCTTCCTCCTCCATCTGCCACCTCTGTCTTCCATCGCCGTTGTGTAGAGCTGCATTGTTGTCGTGGAGCTTGTGCGCCTCCGACGTCATCTTCTCCGGTAGTTTAAACTCAAGGTATTCTCCTCTTCTCCGTCCTCTCCTCTTCTCCATGCTATGAGAGGTTCATGGTTGAATCTTTGGTTGATATGGAGTTTGTCTTTAGTTTTGATTGTTAATTACTGATTGTTAATGATGGACTGTGTCTTTGTTGGAGGAAGATGGAAAAAGATTGAGAATTTGTCTTCAATTAGGGATGCAGTTAATGCATACCAAGTGTTTGATAGAATACACTCCTTTGATAAAAAAAATTGATTTGAAGTTAATTCAGTTGTTCCCCCAAGTTTATTTGAAGATTACTAGGTTTTCTTTAAAGTTCTAAAAAAATTTCCTCTTGATAATTAAAAGGATTTATATATAAAGGATTTGATAGATAATGCCCTACATGTGAAAGATTATCAAATAGTTAAGTCCTTATTTATATAAATGACCAAGACTAGGTATAATAAAAATTACAATGATTGTTACATAAAGAATAACTTCATTATTTCTTACTCTTACTCTACTTGACTTGGAAACTTCAACTCTTAAGTCTTTTCATAGATAAAACA
>JANSVB020000458.1:5358296-5372381 GCA_025504935.2 Erythroxylum haughtii
CGTCCAAAGAAGTCGAGTTAAAGATAAAAAAAGAGTACAAAACATTATGTAAGGTTGGTTTCATTAAACTAGCTAAATATACTGAGTGGCTAGCCAATATTGTACATGTAGTTAAGAAGAATGGTAAGATAATAATATGTGTTAATAAGTGCAGCCACTCCTAAAGAAGTGTACATGATGTCAATTGCAAATTCTTTGGTTGATGCAATGACTGGACATTATTTGTTTTCTTTACAGATTATTCTTTTGGTTATAATTAGATTTTGATAGCAAAAATTCTATTTCCAACATAATTTTTTAATGTATGAAGTCAATAGGGACATTTAGTGGGTTATAATGCCTTTTGGTTCAAATAATGCAGAAGCCACATATTAGAGGGCTATAGATGCCATCTTCCATGATTTAATATGTTGTACATTATAAGTTTATATTGATGATATCATTTTTAAATAAAAAAGAGCACATACCATATCCAAGATTTAAGAGAAGCTTTTCATAGGATGAGATACACAAATTAAAGTTAAATCTCCTAAAGTGTGCTTTTAGAGTAAAATCGAGAAATTCATAGGGTTCCTTGGTTCGTATTAGAGGTATTGAACTAGAAAAAAATAAAGTAAAAGTCATTCTTGAAGCAAAACCACCTTAAAATAAGATTAAACTCGAAATATTTTTAGGCTAGGTGAACTTTTCAAGGAGGTTCATTACTAATCTGGTATGAAAAATAAAAGAATTCTTGAACCTATTAAAGTTGAAGAATTTCAAGGAATTCTATTGGAAAAAAACACATCATACTGCATTTGATATGATCAATGAATACCTGACTAAATCTATAACATTGATATCATTAAAAAAGGAAATACCTTTAAAGCTACATATTTTTACTATAAAACAATCTATCGGATACTTGTTGGCCTAAAATAATAAGGCAAGTCACGAGCAAGCTATCTACTACCCGAGAAAAATTCTCACACCAATTGAAAAAAAGTATGTTCCTATCGTTAAACTATATTTATTATTATATTTTGCTTGCTTAAAATTAATATGTTATTTGTTGCAAAATCTAGTTCATGTGGTTTCACAAAAAAAATTAATGAAATACATATTGAATAAGCTAGTCATCTTGAGGAACATTAGGAAATGACTCATGAATTTTGTAGAATATAACCAGGTGTATAACTCCCAGAAGTCGATAAAAGGTTAGGCGTTGGTTGATTTTTTAGCAAGCTACTATTTGATAGAAGTTCAAAAGGATACTAGGCATTTAGTACTTACTTATGAAAAAAAAAATGGTAACTAAAGTTTTGAAGATTCTAGCATAGAGAATTTAGCTAGTGTTAGGGTTGTCATAATAGCACCAAATGGAACAAAAACTCTTTTTTCTTTTAAGAAGGGCTTCCTATGCATTTATAGTTACGCTGAGTATGAAGACTTGATAATTATACTGGAACTTTTAGTTAATCTTGAAGTTAAAGAAAATTTCATCATGAGAGATTCTCTGTTGAAGTTATGACAAATGACTGAAGAATGTAAGTTTATAAGTTTGACTTAATCATCTTTTTATAACGTAGTTATTCAATTATTTGGATTCTTTGATGAAGTAGGATTCCAACATATTCCTCGAGTAGAAAATTGGGAGGCAAATGAACTCTCTTAAATTGCATTTGGTTTAAAATTTCTAAAGAATTAGTTTATAGATGTGTCTTTATGCTACGAAGATCCCATTTGTCTATCTATAAAAGGGGGATTTCCCGAGGTTTTTAATATTGATAAAGAAGTTACTTAGGATTGGAGTGAAGAACTTAAGCACTTTTTAGAGAAATTTAGTAAAAAAGCACCTTCTAAAATTAAACTACAAGCACTCAACTTTATGTTCATTGAAGGAGTCGTATTTCGATTAAACAGTAATGGACTTCTATCAAGATGACTTAGGATACCAGAGGCATTAAATATAATGAAACAACTATATGATAAAGAATGTGGAGCATATCAATTTGGTCTAAAGATGAGATAACTCATAAGATGACATAGTTAGTATTGACCTTTGATTTTGAAAGACTGTATATCTTATACTAAAAGGATGTCAACAATGTAAAAAGTATGGAAAATTTCAATGAATTCCTACTTTAATGTTACACTATATAATTAAACCATGACTTTTTAGAGGCTAGGCCATTAGTCTTATTGGGAAAATAATCCCACCCTCTTCTAAAGGTCATAATTTCATTTTATTAGTGACAAATTATTTCACTAAATGGGTGACATTTTATCTTATGAAGATGGTTGAGCAAACTGATGTAGTAAAGTTCATTAAGGAACATATTATTCATCAACTCGAAATTCTTTAGTCGATAACAAGTGACTAGGGAACCATGCTTAGTAGTCAAGAAGCCAAAGATTTTTCCAAAAATAATGGCATATAATTGTTAAATTCGACTATGTATTATGCTTAGGCCAATTGTTAGGCTAAAGCATTAAATAAAGTATTCATTAAAATTCTGGAAAGAAAAGTTAGAGGAGAATCTTAAAGAATGACATAGAATTATGTCTAAGACCTTATGGACATATTGAACTTCCAAACACACTACTATAGGAGTCAGATTGTCCAGTCTGACATATGGATGTAATGATGTTCTCTTTATAAAAGAGATGATCTCATCCTTGAGAGTGGATAAGAAAAATGGTTTGAAAATGTTCGAGTATTCAGATGCAATGATGATGGAATTAAAAGACTTAGACAAAGTATGACTTTAGGTGTTGAATAATATGATTGTCCAAAAAGAGAAGGTGGAAAAATTATATAATAAAAGAATTCATAAGAAGGTATTCTAAGAAGGGAATCTAGTGTGGAAGTTGATTATACTATCTATAATGAAAGATAAAGAGTGGGGAAAGTGGTCCTCAAATTGCGAAAGGGCCACTTCAAATTCATAGGGTTCTAAAGAGTGATGCTTATTGGTTATATAGTTTAGAAGGTAGACCTCACAAATGGTTTGTTAATGTAAAAATAAAAATAAATTTATTTAAGCCAAATTAACAAAAAACTAGAATAAACATTCAATCAATAAAGTTTAAGTCCATAAAAGTCAACTAATGGTTAAAAAATTGTTCATAGAAGGTAGAAAAGTTTAAAGTTGATCTTGGATGAAAGACTGGATCTCTTCCTATTGTTTGATACGAAATACTTGGTCTTCTTTAGATTATTGAACTTGATGTTTCTAAAGGCCGACTTCATCCTTTTTCAACATTAACAACTTCCCCATCTGTTTAGTCATCTGCTTCAACTTATTGAATTCCTAGTTAAGCCACTTACTATCTTACTTTGGAGATTGTTACTTGTCTTTAATAACTTAATGCCTCTTTTGTACTAAGCAATTAGGTTTTCTAAAGAGTTGAATTCATTCTTGCGCTTATAAATTTATGCCAACAAGTTTTACCTTTATCCTCTTCTGTATCATCATCCATTTGATACTCTTGTGAGAGGTTTATTTTTTTGTAATAAACAACTTATTAATGACAAGACTTCTCAAAATAAGAGAAAACTTTTTTAGTGTTATGTAGGAATCCTTCTATAACACCCCTATATAGAACCTACAACCATCCACACACATAGCAATCAAATTCCTATACATGCATTCAAGGTATACAATTATATTCAATGCTATACATATACACATTACAAAACTCCCTAATTCTTAACATTATCATTTATCAGTAGTAATACATCTTTACGTTTACATGGTAATCCAAAACAAAACATACAATTTCCTTTCTTCATTATATGTAAAATAATCTGTAACTAAAAACGCATTCTAAAAGTACTTTTTCTTCTATCTGTTGGCCTTGGTCCTTACAGATGTTCCCTGTATGTCACTCCTATAACTTAGACTTACATGGGTTAACACCCATACTAAGCTTGAAAGCTTAGTGAGGAAAACATTTGTTTTGGATGACCACTCACAACAGTCATTTGCCAAGCAGATATATTCAGAAATATCACAACTCATATACCATAAATTCACTTTCATGAACTAAACATTGATATTTATTGTTCATGTAAACAATGACGGTATACTTAAGCTAAGTACATAATGCAAATATGCTTCAATGCGTTATCCATATGTCGAAAATGAAAATTTTATAAGCCAATTATTGATATTCAACGCTCATTGATACAAATTATCAATATAATTAAAAATCATTACAATCAAGACAAGTGCTCATCCATAACAATTATTCATGTTGTCATGTTGTATATATTATTTATGACTATTAAATTTCCTTTCTGTATTAAGTTTTTACATTTTCTATGGGTATGGAAAATGGGTGTTATAGATATGCAAAGATATCAAACTATGGATATCTAAAGATATGGAGCTGTAGATACCTGAAGGTATTAAACTGTGGATACCCGAAGGTATCGAATTGTAGCAACTACTCTATAGACCTATAGGCGTGCCTATCTATCCATCACCAAGACAATGAAGCAGACACTGTAATATTTTACTTTAATCATTTACCAATTTCATGATAAATATATTGACAAGTCGTATGATATACAAGTCATAAAATCTGAACTCTTGTTCATGCATGTAAGTCATAATTCACCATCATTTGAAGGGTATCAAAACCACATTTGTAAAATCATAGTATACACATATGAGTAATGAATATACATACAAATCATTCATGTACATGTAAATTTTCTTTAGTATGCATTATGCTCAATATTAAATTCCAATGTTTAGTCACCCAATTCACATATGGTAAGTATTATTTCATTTATTTCTAGGTGTTTAAAAAGTCTCATACACATTCATAAAGGTTCAAATTGTGGTAAAAATCGGAAACGAAAATAATGTCACAGTCGTGATAAAGACTCTCTCCATTCATACCAGTACTTGTTCCATAATATGCATATATAAAAGTTCAGAAATGGGTTTCTAGTTTTTCTATATATTTTTTTAATCTATGTTTTTAGTTTCTATAGCACTAACAATCAGACCATTTGTACCTCTAAATCATGAGATATAGACAAAATATCACAAGTTGCTCCAAAACAGGGACAACAACAGGTCACCATTTTCAATGTCAATTTTCAAGGTCATAAATCCAAAATTAAGTCTGATTTCCTTCTATATATGTTTAGATATATGTATTAGGTTTCATATTCAGTTAAAATCACACAATTTGGGGGCCTGTAGGCTGAGTTATGTCTCAAACAATGTGACTGGCTCAAACAAATCCTAGACAAAATTTCACTAGACGATACTCTCTTGTCATATACAACCAAGTTCAAGCAAAGTAACACCAAAATAACATGAAAGCAACATCCCAGCAACCATTCCACATCCAAATGAATTTTTATATCAATTAAATTATACAAAAATATAGAAGTCAACTAAGTGATGTCCCAAATCTCAAAATCAACAAAGTAGGTGTTCTATTGTCTTTCCTTCCCTTCCTTTTTGGCTTTGCTTGACTCACCAACTAGAAACACCTCAAATATACATCTCAATCCCAATTACAACCTTATAATTTTATTTATTCATAATTAAAATAAGAAGAGATAAATTTGAAGAGAAAATCCCTAACTTTTACTTTGATATCTACCTAAGATTGGCTTGATTTCCTATATGAAAAATGATAAGACGAAGACAGTGAAATGGAGAGGAGAAACATCTGAGCTTAGAACCTCCAAAGGGTCATCCATATCCCTTATCCATATGCCCATTCAAGAACTTTCAAGACTCACACATATGCTTAATTCCTATTGGGCACACGTGCTTTATTATTATTGGTCACACATGCCTTAATCTAATTGGTCCATGTGTTAACTTTAGAAAAGTTGCATATTGATCCTTCTTCTTCCCTTACTTCCCACATTTGCCTACAATATTATCAATTAATTTCATTTCCCTATGTCTTAATTTTCTAATGCAATAAATTTCATGAAATTTGGTTAATCATTACAGGAGTTATACCCAAAACAATATAGGTTGTTCGAAAACAGGGATAGTAGCTAGAACTCAACTTCAAACTAGAATTCAAAAATTTTAGAGGTAGAATCAAATTTCGATTCCTTCATCAAAGTTTTATATCTATGTCTTTATTGTAATATCTAATTAGAATTATCCAATTTGGAGGTCTAAATGCCAATATATGGCCAAATTACATAAATATGTTTAGTTGAACCTCTCCACTTAGCAAGGTACACATCCCAAATCAACTAACTTTAGTCTTATCATGCAAGAGTAACACAAAACCACATCCAATTTAACCAAAAATATTCCATAATCAAATGGGATGCTTCTTCTACAAATTCCCCTCACATCAGATTCATAAATGCAAGCAATATATCAAAAGTTCCCATACATTTTTCACATCTAAGTATGTATGTCCATGCCAAAACAAATAAATTACCCATTAATCCTTGTCTTTTACATTAAGTACCATAATGTATCTTACTAAGATGCACTTGATTTATAATGTTCACTTCTTAATACACCCTATACATGCTATAATACTTCTAGGGTATGTGTTGGGGCGTTACAACTACATAATGTAAGTCCATAACTAATCGGTGGCTACATGCTTGTTAAATGCCAAGATGCCTTATGGGTGAGGTCTTAAAGGCTTTGATCATGCATCTTCTTTTTTTACATCCAATCCATACCAAATTGTATTATCATATGCAATAAAGCCTCCCACCTTCATCAATTTTATTAACTATTCATGATAGTGCTTGTAATTTCTCTTATCAACATCCATAAAAATGAAGTCAATTTCCAGTTTTACACTCTCTTGCAATAAGCCTAATTTCACAACATTATTATTGCAAGCATTTTAATCATTTATATTATTGGAAAATTCACAGTATATACCAATTCATTAATGGCTTCAGCATTATGAAGTTGATTTTGTGCTTTATGTTGAGTGTTTATTTATGCTTTTATGGTTCATAGGAATGACGAATGAGTGAAGACAAGATGAATGAAAATTAGAAGAAGCTCCTCTGGAGGAGACACGAGCATGTAGCAACACAGATGTGTAGATCAACCAAGTAAGTCTTTAAAACCATATGAAGGAAGCATGAAGGGTGAAGACATATACGACCATGTCAATAACATACACGGTCATACACCATGACTGTGTAGCTCTTTATAATAGTGTACATCTTTGACTCAAGTGATGCTGTAAAAAACACAATCACTTACACAGCCTTGTATCTGAACTTGTATAATGCACAAAAAATACTTTAAGATATAAAAAAGAAAAAGATAGGTTTGATTAAGAGTAGAAATTAGAAACACCAAAAAGGGAAAAAAATGGAGAGAGATACTAGTATAGTATTCTCATCTTTTATTGTTCTTAAGGTTGGATTGAGAGTTTGTTGATTGACATATCAACTTTGGGATTCAATTCTAAAACTTTATGAGTCAACTTATTGATGTGGGTTAAAATATTAAACTTTGTAAATCCTTATTTGAGTTTAATGGATTTGCTTGTCGATTTAGCACGTTGTTTATCCCTCTACACTTTTTCACTTAAATCTCGGTGTTTGCTTTTTTAAGTTTTCATTCGTATATAGATATTTTCTATAAACTTAACGAGTGTTTTGATGTTGTTGCTATTTACTTGACCTTTCAAAGAGTTGTATTTTTTCTCCCAACAAGTGATATCAAAACCATCCTAATGGAAGGTAGAAATAACTTTATGGTCAAGTTGACTTTAACACACTACTCTATTTGGAGACTTATGATGGAGGACCTGCTGTATTGCAAGGATCTTTTCAAACTTATTGACATGGAAAAAGGTGTGAAGGATGATGTTCCATCAAAACTTGAAAAGATGTCAAATAGAAAATGTGAGAAGATAAAGCAGAAAGCTATAGGCATAAATCACTAAAAAATGATATCAGTATATTCAACTATATGTCTTAAGAAACAAATCCTTTTAAGCTATAGAAAAAGCTAGAAGGACTCTATGAAAGGAAGACTACATGTAAGAAGCCTCTCTGATTAAAAACATATAAATGTAAAATTGTAAGCTGGAAAATCTATGATGAAGCATTTGAGTGATTTCCATGATAAAATCAACAAGCTTACAATGATTAAGATCATTTTTGATAACAAGCTTCAAGCCTTATTCCTATTAAGTTCGCTACCAGATAGCTAGAAGATGCTAGAGCTGATGATTAGCAATTTAGCTCCTAAATGTATGATTTCTTTAGATGTAATCAAAGGGAATATGTTCAACAATGAAATTAGAATAAAGGAGATAGGAGTTGACAATTGCAAGTTCTTTTGGTAGAAAACAAGGGAAGGAGCAAAAAAAGGAGTCCCAAGGGGTGTGGCAAGTCTTAAAATTGATCAAATTCTAGAGGTGAAAAATAGGTGAATACATACAATTATTATAATAAGCTAGGACATATTAAGAGGTTCTGATATACGTGGAAGATGGATTAAAAACAAGATAATCATAATAATGGAGATAAGAGTACAGTTGTAACTACTTTAAGCATGATGATAAAATGTCCCTAGCTGTTATGACAAGTGAATGCTTCCATGATAATGATTCTAGTTCTAAGTAATTGAATTTCAAAAGTGGAGTACTTAAATTATAAGAGTAAAGGCTTTACAACATAAAGATAGGAAATCAAGTTTGCAAAGAATGTCGATATAGGTGATATCCAAGTTCAAATGAATGTCGGATGCTTATTAACTTTGAGAGATATACGGCTCATCTCTGATTTAATGTTAAATCTATTATCAAAAAACGTATTAGATAGAGAAGAATTCAAGCACCCTTTCAAAAATAAGAAGTAGAAACTGTCAAAGGGAATAATGACTATTGCTTGAGGAGAGCTATGTTATATATTGTATAAGACACACTTAAAGGTGTGTGGTGGGAGATAAGCATACACAGTCGAATAGAAAAATCTCCAAATTTGTGGCATCAATGATTGGGGCATATAAGCAAGAAGGAATTAAAGTTTTTAGGTGGTAAATCTCTCATCCTCATCAAAAACACTTTACCCCTTAATCCTTGTGATTATTGTTTGTCAAGAAAGTAGCATAAAACCTCTTTCAAGAAATAATTTACAAGGAAGAAAATTTATTAGAGCTAGTGCATTTAGATATCTATGGCCCAATTGAGGAGGAGTAACTAGGAAGTAACAAATATTTTGTCACATTCATCAATGATGCTTCGAGGGTCTTAGATGTACATATTGAAAGAAAAGAGTCAAGTATTTGAAACTTTCCAAAAATTTCATCTTATGATAGAAAGGGATGCTGAGAGAAAGTTGAAATGCTTAAAAACAAATAATAGAGTGAGCATACCTCCAAGGTGTTTGAAGATTACTATACATCGCATTGCATTAGATATGAAAAGATAAAACCTAGTACTTCCTATTATAATGGTGTTACTAAGAGGTTGAATAGAACAAATTGTGGAGAAGGTTTGTTGCATGTTTAGAATGTCCAAATTATTGATGACATTTTGGAGTGAAGTAGTCTAAGTTATAGTCTTTTTAATTAACCTAGCTCCCTCAGTTCCACCAAATTTTGAGATTTTTGAGAGAACATAGACTGGTAGAGATCCCACATATCATCATTTGAGAGTTTTTAGCTACAAGGTGTTTAAACACGTTCCTAAAGATAAGAGTTAGAAGTTGACTCAAAGGCGATACCTTACATCTTTGTTGGCTATGGTGATAAATAGTTTGGTTTTATACTCCATGACCTAGAGAAGCAAAAATTGGTCAAGAGCATGTGGTATTCAAAGAGCATAATAGAGGTGCTAATATCTTTAGTGGAGATAAGGTCACTCAAAGTAGCTGATCTTATGATGTAGTTAACTCTTCTCTAATTTCTCCTACTACTGAGTAGTCTATAAGTGAAGGAGATGAAATTTGTGACCAAACACACATTGATAGTGTTCAGGTATAACTTGATATTAATGAGCTCCATGAACCATATATGGATAGTGTTGAAGATGAAATTATTTGGATGATGAACAAGGGGAGCAGTTGGATCCAATAGCTAGTGATATACATCTTCTAAGGTTGACAAGGGAGAAAGGGCCTTTTACAAAATATTTGAGTCTAGAATATTTGTTAGTTAATGTTGAGGGGGATCCTGAGAATGCGAAAGAAATTGTATCTTATGATGACAAAAATCTCTGACTACTAACTATGAAGGAAAAGATGAACTCTTTGAAGAAGAATGATACATCTGAGCTTATAAAGCTTCCAAAAAGAAGAAAGTTAAAAAAGAATTAATAGGTGTTCAAGATAAAGAAAGATGGTGACAAGCTGGTGAAGAACAAGGCAAAGCTAGTGGTGAAAAGGTTCAGTAAAAAAAAAGGGTACAGATTTTGATGAAATCAGTGGTTAAGTTCATTCAAATAGTTTTAGGTTTAACTACCTATTTAGCTCTTAAACTTGAACAACTAATTTAAAACAACCTTTTTGTATTGAGATTTGGAAGAGGTGATATACATGGAGCAGAAAAAAATTCAAAGCTAAACATAAGGATAATTTGGTCTAAAAGTTGAAGAAAAAGTTATATGGATCGAAACAAACTCTAAGGTGGTGGTATCAAAAGTTCGATTCTGTTATGACGGATCATAGTTACTAGAAAACTATATCAATTCTTATGTGTATTTCAAGAAGTTTATAGGTGAGAACTTCATCATTCTTCTTCTATATGCTGAAGATATGCTGATTGTGGGTCAAGATGTTAAAAGAATTAATAAGTTGAAAAAGGATATGTCTAAATCTTTTGCTATGAAAGATTTAGGGCCTACAAAAGCATATTTTAGGCAAGGAGATAATTTGAGACAGGAAGAGTGGAAGGTCGTGGTTGTCACAAGAAAGGTATGTTGAACAATGTTCGTAATGATTTGCAAGCTTACAATTTATATCCTTTAAATATTGCAAATGCATAGGTCGGGATTTATAGTAAGTGAAGGGTCCATCCCACAATGAGGGTGAACTAATCTAACTCTATGTTATCTAAGGCTCAAAAAAAATTAATGAAGTGAAAATAAAGATACAATAGAAAGTAAATACAAGAATTTGATTTCAAGAAATTAATTCAGAAATTTAACATGAAAAGACATTAAAGTTGAGCAACACAACAAGTCACAATAGAAATCAATCAAAAGAAATTACTAAGTTATAAGAAAGGGGATTTTCCCTATCATTAATGTTAACCTAGCCATTTATAATTGAATAATGAAAATTGTAATCCTTTAATTAATAAAAGACCACAACCTTTTTTTAAGAGAAAAAGACCCACAACCTTAATTAGATCTTAAGCTTTCTAATAAGCTACTAGGTCTCCCACGGGATCTCCCTTTACACAATAATCGATATGATTAACCATGTGGTCTATTGG
The DNA here is from genome assembly GCA_025504935.2 of Erythroxylum haughtii. Taxonomy (NCBI): domain Eukaryota; kingdom Viridiplantae; phylum Streptophyta; class Magnoliopsida; order Malpighiales; family Erythroxylaceae; genus Erythroxylum; species Erythroxylum haughtii. The sequence goes on from JANSVB020000458.1 coordinate 5,369,699, forward strand.
ATCACCTAACTCTCATTAACCCAATCTAATCATTTTTATCCTATTCACCCTCTCGTTTATTACCGAAATATGCATGTAATACAATTAATCACAACACCCAATCAATAAAACATAAAAACGACTATATTAACATTAAATCTAGGTAAAATCTTGAATGAAGAGTTAAAACATCATCAACAATCCAAAATCCATCATCATACAATTCATTTCAATCTTATACATTGAATGAACAAAAATGAAAATGGAAATAAGAAGAATTTTGATCGGATAATCCAGAAGGCAGCAACGTTAAAAGATCCATTTATCTAGGAAGTTAGTAGCGTTGAAAGACCCACTTCTTCTCCTATTCTTCCTCTCTCTTTTTTTCTTCTTTAGGGTTTTCCAAAAGTGGTACGATCATGGCTAGGATTTTGTCCTTCTATTATGATTGTGGCAGATTATGCCACGATCGTGGCTTCTTGCACCTGCTTCTATCATAATCATAGTTTGTTGGCCATAATCGTGGCCCTGGGTTAGCTCTCAGGTCTTCTCCGATTCTTATCCGTTTTCCATGCTTTGCCATGAAACACTAGCAAACTCATCAAGGCACCTAAAATATATAAAATTGAAGCTTAAAAGCATGCTCCAACCTACAAAATGCTTGAAACACAAATATCTACTATCTAATACAATTCTAACCTACACACCCACCAAACAATCAAATTAACTTAATACAAAACTACCCATAAAAACACGATGCAATCTACAACTATCATCATCCCTATACAAATGTTTGTTTGTCCTTAAACAAACAAAACAAAACAAGCTAAGCAAAAAAGTAAAAACAATACACATAAATGCAATAATGGGGAAATGGCATCAAACTTCAAGAAACAAATTCAACTTTAAACATAATCCTTCAAGTTGTTCTAACTTATTAACTTGCAAAATTTACGTCTAAGTACTCTAGACTAAATATACATATTAATCAAGACCTAGATGTCAAGTCATTTGTACACACACATTGATAATTACTTGGTCAATCAAACATGTAACTATTCCTAAGTAATTTTTCATGAAAAGTAAAGTTACTCACAAGTTTGGTAGGTTTTTATTTTACAAACATTCTTTTTGCTACTTTTTATGAACATGAACCTAGCCTTTTTACTCGGAGGCAAACATTTGTGATGAATATCAATCCAATTACTAAACTAGGTCATATTTTTATTAGACAGCTTAATTGGAATGCCATTATAGCTTTTTGACGTGGAGGTAAACATTTGTGATGAATGTCGACTTGGTTATTCAGCTACTTCACATTCTCAACTAGTAACTAGCTCTATCTATAGCTTGAAGGCCAACAGAGTAGTTATTTAATTAAAATTTGTACTCTTTTTTAGAAAAACACATTTTTATCACATTACTTACCTTATTGTTTTTGTTAGTCATTCTCATGAAAATATAATAACAATGCCACTTATTCGATTAATCAAAATTATAAATGAATGTGAAAAATTCCTAAGGTGAATAAACTAATATTGTATTTTAATTAAAGTACATATTTAGCTAAAGTAACCTAAGTCACTAATTTTGCAAGCTAATAAATCTTCGCAACCTAAAAGACTATGTTTAAAGCTAAATCTATCCCATTAAGTCCTAGCCATTCACATATTTCACATCATGCAGCCTAAACAAACTATCTTGCAATATGTAAAATTTACACCCAAGGTAAAAGCACATAACCCTCCCCATGCTTGAACAACACATTGTCCTCAATTTAAAATGGGTACACAAACACATCAAGGGGAAATAAACACAATATATGGAAAACATAAGAAGAAAATACTAACAAAAATGAAAAGAGAAGGGTTAGAACATGAATTCATCAGGGTGACTGAGGCGGTAATGTGTCGGAGGAAGAGATCAAATATGCTTGACGGCCGAGATTGTTGCCATATCTTATAATTGCTTTAAAAGAGTAAAATAATTAGCACTCCAAAATGTTCCAAATCATTAATGACTTATTTTTTAAATTTAAAAAAATCTAACTACGCAACAATTTAAACCTAACTACTAAACGTGATAATTTATGGTCATTACCTTAACCGTGTTTCATCGAAAACTCAGCTGGGATCAATTATGAAAGGCTTGCTTCCATCCTTTTTGTTCAACATCAGTTTTGTAGCCTATAAGTAAGAAACAAATTACAAATTAATCAGAAGAACAATATTGATAAAATTATGAGAACCAATTAAGCTTGATAACGTCCTTTTTCTAGTGAATTGTTAATAAAACAGGGAATAACAAACTTCTTGAATCTTCCATGGAATCCAGCAGTTTGCTTGGTAAGACGGTGAGTTGTTCTTTTCTTGGGTCTTCCTCATTCGCCCTCATCTCCTCTTTTTCTTTAGCTTCTTGAACAGAGACTTCCATAGCTTCTTCAAACTTGGTGTCCATTGTCATCTGTTCTTCATCCTCTCGTTCCTTTAAAGACTTGAGCACATCAAAATTTCTGAATGAGCTGCCCTCCTCTAGATTCTTTAATACATCATTCATGTTGAATGTCACTTGGTCATCACTAATCTGAATGATGAGATTCTCTTTATGAACATCTACTCCATTTTTTTCAATGTTTAAGCATGATATACCAAGATCTCGGGAATAATAGGGAGCGTTGTCATTGTTTTCTTCATCCTCTTTCCTC
>JANSVB020000458.1:5417835-5430964 GCA_025504935.2 Erythroxylum haughtii
CAAAAATGTATAGTTTCTTTAAAATTTTATTATTTTGTAAAATTTTAATTTACTACAATACACACAACTATTGAATTATATAAATTAGTAAAATATAAAATTTATGGATTACACATGTCAATATAATTAAATTCTATTATTTTTCACATGTTTGAACTATAATAATAATAAAAATTCTGTTATTCATAAGAAAATCAGGTATAGATTTTGAGCTCAAAATTATTTAAAATTTTATTTTAAAAACTTATTAAAAGAGTTTAATTGTAACAAAAAGAAAAAATTAAAAGATTATTAAAACAAATCTTTATTTAAAAAAAGTCATCGAATAAAAAATGTTCAGTAGAAAAGTAAGGAGCTTAATTTGAGTTTAATAAAGATTATATATATATATATACTGTTACGTGTCATTTAAAAAAACTACAGTGACATGTATTATTTAATGTGAAATGTATATAATATTACAAGTTAATAATAATGACGTCAGTATTGTGATACATTACTTTGTGAATTTCTAATTTTGTAATAATTTTATAAATTTAGTAACTAAGATTATGTCAACATTAAACAATTAATGCTCTTAAAATAGGTAGAAATATAATCTATTTATAATAATTATTTAGAAGAATTGTCTTAACTGAAGAATAGTTACATTTGTTGAATTTTAATAAGACATTGGTCATGTCCAAGCTCTGTACAACAAGTGAAGAAACAATATGGGATGAGACATTAAGTGGACCGTGGTTAAAAACATTGCCAGTAGAACCCATAATTCATAGGCTTCTGTTGGCAGTGCACAAATGTCCATAAAGACACAAAGATGTCAATGGGTTGAGTTAGATCAGATCTAGGTTGCTCCTGCCAGACCCCAAACCATGGTGGCCTGTGGCTCGATAGGCCAAGATGGGTTGATCGGTGGCCCGACTTGATCACAGACTAACTGGTCCAACATTTTTATAAAAAAAAATTTAAAAGCAATGTCGTTTTTGACAATACGACATCATTTAGATTGTTCTTGAAATAATGATCAAGTCACAGGCCGGCCTATGGCTCACCTGTGACCCAGTCAACCCAAACTAAAATCGAGTCGGGTTAATTTTGTTAAAGCGACGTCATTTTTGAAATAACGATCAAGTCACAAACTGACCCATGGCTTACCCGTAGCCCGATCAACCAGGCTTAAAATTGAGCTAAGCGAGTTTTGACATCTTTAATAGGACAGGTAACAAGTCCTTGTCTCCTCGTCGAGGAAAAGAAGACCCAATCTTCCCATTTATCAGTTGATGAAATACATGAGGAAATCCGTTTTAGATAAAAGGAAATTTGTTTTTCTGACTTAACTATGCGCAGAATAACATTACAAGTTCCTCTTGAAGAACAGTCCCAATCAATGGAAATTTTGATGATGATCAAACATGAGGATAGCAATCAGCTCGCTTTGGACCTAAATTAGTTGGCAGTACCCACGCAGAGATTCTAATCTCTAGTGGTTGGATAGGATCTGCCTGTAGTTGTAGTTTGTACTTTGTACTTTGTACTTTGATTTGATAAAAGAGACTCGCTCACAAATACAACGTCCTTTTTTAGACTAACAATTTCTTCTTCTTCTCCTCTTTCTGCTTCTTCTTAATAATAATAATAATAATAATAATATCATCCTTTTATAGTCAAGTTTCAAGCTCCATACTAATGCTTTTGTTTTTAATTACCAAATAATTAATTGCAGCCTCTACTGGTATAATATGTAAGCAAATTTCTTTTAAATACATAATATCCCATCAAACGTGTATTTCAAGATAAATCATCCAACACTTTTATGAATCATTTACTTTAAAAAGTTGACATACCACTTAAGCAACTCTTAAGAACAAACTCTTTATGTTTGGATTTAAGTGCAAATAAATCTCCAAAATCATACAAATCTAAAACAGATTATTTTGCATATTGCATCAATTATGAAACTTTTCAAAGAAAATAACTAATGCTTCTTCAGTCTGATATCACCTTCCAAGATTGACAACTCCAGAAACCGCGAAATTGAGGACGAAAGTCATCTTCCTGCTCTTCTTTATCAATTCATTAACAAAGATTATCCCAAGCCAACTCCATTTCTGTCTCTCATTCGTATATCTGTTCATTAAATCGACTATTGTGAGACTGAACATACGTTGTAGTTAAAAAATTGTGAAGGATATGATAGCTACAACAGGACATGGTCATGGTCTTCCTTAGGTCCAACTCCAAAGCCATGATGTGCTCCTTTCCACACACCACTAACAGCCTTCCTCTTTACTCTCCCAAGCACGTGCACTAACTTTTTCACTAAAAACCCTCACTTACCAGCTTCTTTATGGAATAAAAATACAAACACATGACTGTCAAATTACCAAATCTTTGTTACTCATAACAATTCATACATATGTACAGTTAATAACCTTGTATTACTTTCTATGATGTCTTATAATGCGATAATAATACAACTTGCTAGAATTATTAACTAACCCATATTATGGGATGAACTCCACAGGTTGCCTTTAGTGGCTAATTGCAATGGGCACATATAGAAAAATTGGCCTACCAAGTAGCAATTTCAGTTCCAAATTGCCCCATAAATAGAAAAGGTGATCTCAGGTCTGTTTAAAAATATATAAAATAGTGCCTCCTTATGAATAGGTTGCAATGCCAATACTTTGAAGTTGCATAGAGTATAAAAAGGTTTATTTCCTAAAGAGTACACTGTCTTAACTTTTTTCATACCGAGCTGTGGTAATAGAATAAAGTGAAAGGGTGAAAAGAGATGGCTTTGTCTATAAGGAACAAGGATTTTGTCTACTATTTATCATATATATAAAGAATATATGATGACAATGGCCTACTAAGCCAATTATGGATGAGATTGAGAATGGAATGTCCCCACACTTGGTGATATGGAGTGATTAAAGCAGTAGGGTAGAGTAATGTCAAGAAAGGTGGAGGCTGCTTAATTTGGTGGTTTCACTAACGAATGTGATTTAGGATGTCTTGTTTTCTTTGCATGAATGATGGGACGCATTGGGTCAAGAATTTCAAATCAAGACATGCAAGTACTTGAGAGCAATTTAGGATCTTTATGTAAAATAAATATATCTGTAAGGTATCATATATATATATATATATATATATACACGAGATGCCAACACACACAAATCCTATCACGCAGATCTTGTAGGAACGGTCAATTTGTCTTTTGAAACTGTGTTACTAAAAAACAAGCCAAGTGGATGCCTTTTCGTGTTTAGCTCTAGCATATAATGAATGATGATTACAGTGACGAAACAATAAATCTTGTAATATTCTTTCCAAATAAACTCTGAGCCAGTGATTATGACCAATTAAAAAACAATTCAGGAAAAAAGAGAAAAGTGGACCTTAATTTACCAGAGATTATTGAAACATTATTATAATTTCAAAAAAAAAAAACGAAAATGCCACCAAAAACAGAGAGAGAGGGAGCAGGACAATTGGCAAACGAGGTATGGCCTGCCTAGGCGAAACTTGAGACAGGGATACCATGATCTCACCTATCAGGACCGCTACCTGGTTGGCAGACAGTTATCGTTCTTTTCTCTCAGTAAATGTCTTCCTTACTTGACCAAAAAGATTTCGCCGCTTTGGTCCTTGGTGGCAATTACAATCAATATAGTGTGCTTCTTAATTCTTACTGAAAATGGACCATCCTATACAATTGTTGCTATAAACTTGATACCTAGATAGCAAAAATTGGGCATCTTCCTCGAGAGCGTAACTTTTCTTATCAATGTCCTTGAGATGTACATACTCCATAAGCATCCCATGTGTACTTGCATAATTTAATGTGTGCAATATAGGGTAGATCCTCCTTTTCTTTAATACTATGGAGACTATGCAAAAGGGTATCCTTATGAAAAGGAATCTCAATATTCCTTGGTTTATGTAGGTAATAATATTTAATGTTGTCAACATTATTTCACTAATTTGTTGTTAGCTATAGTACACTACTAATATAGAAAAAAAAAAAAGTTGAAAACGCGTTTGTTTTGGGCCTCCAACACCGAAGCTTTTCAACGTTTTCACGTAGCCTATTGTATCATTCTACCTTGTTCAATTTTTAGGAAACAACCTATTCACATCTTCAACCTGAAACTCCAAAAGACAAACAAATTATTTCATAGTTATAGTTATAGGTATTTTGAGAAAAGGTGGCATATAAATCCAGTACTTATGTTATCTTCTTATTATTTACTTGTCTTTTTAAAAACTACGAAATGACGACAAAGAATTCCTAATTGAGAGAGTCACATGTCACCTTCATGTGTCTCAATGACAATGAGTGAGACCTTCATCAGTTATGTGCCGGCTTTCGATGCCAATGGTCAAATTTAATCATAAAAAGATTTGATATTGGTCCAATAATTATAACTTTTTTTGCTGTGGACTATTACCTTTAGATATTATTTTCAATAAAAAGGGACTAGATCCTCTATTCTAGTAACTCTATTTCAACCCTATTTTGCGTCAAAGATATCATTTTGTAGGTTATGCACATAATACGATGTAGTTTTTGCTACAAAACGACGTCGTATTAGGCAAGGATTTAAACCCCAATTAAAGTATTAACATTTGTCTGTGTTTCTTCTAAAACAAATATTATTATATTATTATATTTGTTAATGATTTCTTACATCAAAAGTTTTATTCTCATCTACTAATAGATGCAAGTTTGATTATAATTATAAAACTATATTAAATGTATTTTGCTTGATATTTTATAGTTTTCGTATATATTTGATACTTAATTCACTCCAAGTGCATTCATAGGTGATAATTATTTTCATGGGCTAAAAGGACAGGAATTCAGGTTAAATCGTGGCACAAAATGAGAATTTGAAGAAATTTGGATATACACGACTGTGTATATCTCTCAAAACGTGTAAAGTCGTGACTTTAAATATTTTTGGATATACGCGGTCTGATATGGGCCAAAATGCGAGAATTTCAGGTGAAATTATGGCACAAAATGAAAATTTAAAGAAATTTAGAGATGCACAACCATGTATGTGGCCGTGTATATCTCTTAGAACGTGTAAAGTCATGATTTTAAGTGTTTTTGGAGATATACAGTTAGATACATGACTGTGTATTAGACCATGTATACCCCTAAAACTTAGAATTCGCCATAAAAGGACATGAACGAAGCCAAATAGGGGAGCAGACTTTTGGAGATGACTCTAGATGTGGAGAATATCTAGAAATGATGATATTGATCCAAGATCATAGAGAACATGAGAAAATCATGAAAAGATCCAATAGAATATAAAATCAACATCTACCTTATAAGAACATTTGATAGGAGATAAAGAGATATTTAAAAATATGAACTCTATTTTCTATTTATTTTTCTTTTTATTTATATTTGATTTTATTTTTTATTATGTGTAACTAAACATCTTTAGTGTCTAGGTGAGATGAGCCCTAGTTTATGCTATAATATGTTTTGATTCTTTTATTTAATGCAATAGTTTTGATTGATTTATTGTGTTCAATTATGTGTTTAATATATGTTATAATAGATCTGAAATATTAGTACATAATTTGATTCCACAAGATAAAGATTGAGAAATCCTCTGTATAAATGGATCTACTGTAATTAAAAGGATTTTGTAATAAACATAGATATAGGTCTACATATATCCTTTAGATTAGGGTCAAACCTAACAGCAAAAGTCACAAATCGGTAAAGCAATTTTATATCCTTTAACTTGAGTAATTCGGTTGATAAACTTAGGATTAGTTGTAAGTAGACTCGAGAGAGCTATTAGTATAAGCTAGGATTTTCTACAATCTAATAGTTAATAAAACAATTACATGATAAAAGGTAATTATCTAATAGTTTTAGGGGGATTTATTACTTAGACACTAATTCTTGATATTGATTGTTTTCTAAGTGATTTGTTTCGTTTCTGTGTTCAATATCGTTAACTATTTTATTTTAATTATTAAGTTTTATTTTCTTAATTAAAAACCAAAATCCAGTATGTAGATAATAGGAGAAACATAATTACTAGTAATCACTGTCTTCATGGGATCAACTTGTACTTGCCCTACTAGCTGCAGTTACATTATGCACTTATGGTTAATTCAAACATTGTATAAAAATATCTCAATCAAGTTTTTGGCATCGTTGTTTGGGATAGTGATATTAGAAAAACCTCTATTATTACTCTAGCCATTTTTATTTTATTCTATTTTATTTTTGTTTATACTTTCTTTTATTTTAATTGAGTTTTTGTAATTATTTTATTTTTCTTGTATTTTATTTTATATGTGACTTATTCATTTAAGTATCTTTTGAACTTCTCTACATTGGTAGTGTTTTAGTGGTCACAACTCATAATGGAAGGATAGAGTAGATAGTACTCTTATAGGAGTTATGGTACATCTTCATAATAAAAAACATCACTGTATTGGAAATAGAAGTGATATGAAAGTATTACCGATAGATTAATTAAATACCTTGTTAAGGATGTAGTTAACTAACGTGATGTTGAGGAGAGATTTTCTTAACTTAAATATGATGAGCATAATAATGTCTCATAGTGAAAAAGAGATGATGGGTGGTAACTGCTGCTTCGAAAGATATGATAGCAAAATTTATTCAAGAATCAAACATGAAACATTAGGAAACAAAGGCTCGTATACAAAATATGGTGAATCGGATCGATAAACTAATAAAGATATTATCAGATGAGTTGTTGGGAAGTTTGCCTAGTACTACTGAAATAGATCATAAAGAACTTGGAATGAAAATCACCCTTAGGAGTGGAATGAGCTTCCAAAAGAAGCCTTTATCCAAGAAGAGGAAGTAGAGATATGGCAGGAGGTATTTAAAGAAGATGAATCAAAGACCTTTATCAAGGAGGAAGAAGAAGAAGAAGAGTGAATAGAGGTGGTTGAGGAAGAACTGGCGGATGAACCAAATAAAAAAACTATTAATGAAGCATTGGTAGCCACATTAAGTACGGAGAGTTTCCACTTCCTCAAAGATAAACTGTTCGATCAACTAATGATTTAGGGAGTTTCATTATTCTCTATTTTATTAACTATTTTTTCATTAAAAAGTGCATTAATGCATGCAATTAGATTTATTAATTTGATAAAAATATATTTTTATTATTATCTTGCAACATGTGGCTTACTTACAAGCTACAAAACCTTAATGTGGAGAACTGGATAGAAGCGTGCCACTGATTATAGACCAAGGATGAGGGTAACGTGTAGGGTAAGTCAAGCTATAGACGTTAAATAAGTGCTGCATGAGAGGTAACTCATGAATTTAGATCGATTTTATTTTATGTTATTTATTTTCATGTTTCTTAGTTATTTTTTATTTTATCTTTTTTTAATCCCTTTTTCCTTATATCTTGCAACAATGTCAATCTAATATTGGATAGATCAAAATTAGAAAATCGTTTTATTCAAGAAAGTACCAACTCAACCCTCTCACTTGTTCATAAATACATATATTGTGTACATTAAGGACAATGTACAACTTTAAGTATGGGGAAAGGATTAACGATTTTCATGATTTTCTTAAGCTTATTATAATCTTAGTTATTAAATTTTATAAACTAATATCTTGACTTAATTGAAATTTGTCTATCAATACTGTATTTCATTAATAAATATTGATTTGATTAGTAAGCAAAAAGATGATAGTTAGAATAAAATTGCTTTTATAAGTCATAGTTTTTAGTATTCATTGAAATAGTCAATTTAAATGACAATTACATATTATTGACACATATATACCTATCTTTCTTGTGAAATTTTAAGCTTAAGAGTGAAAATTTCAAAAAATTTAAGCTCTTTTATTTCTTTAATGTGTGTTATCATGCTTAGTTGAACAACTATAGAACTTGCTTTTATGATACATATTGAGACCACATTTGTTAAATTAGAAGCATCGAAGTGATAAAGATATTTAGATTCAACAATTTGTTTTAACTTATTTCTTTGACAAATATCTTACCTTAAATTTATCTTTTGGAATAACTAAGTTGAGTCTTAGTCCTTTTCATTAATATTACCCACATATTAACCTTTATCCTATTTTCTTTGAAGTCTTTTTATCTTTTTGAACTCTAAAGGTTATTTACATTATTTATTTGTCTAAAACCTGAAAATCTTGAAAGAAACATTATTTCTTATTGATACTGAATGCTTAAAATTGTTTTGATTGATCTAAAAAAAGAAAATCGAGCACTCAAGTCATGGAATTAAATTATATAAAAAAGAAGAAAGAAATTAAGGTTAATCTTGAATAACCTTGCTTGCACTGTATTATGCTTAGTTAAAGCGTAGAGGGTTTTTATGCCCCCCTCATTCAAATACTTCCTATCCTTAGGGAGGATAATATTGTAACAAACCTAAAAACCAACACCATTAGTGCTAAAGATGGAGTTGATTATCTTCATATCTTATTGAAGATAGAAGACTTCTTCCCTTAACTTACTAGTCTATGCGATACAGTTGATAGGAATGAGAGTTGGTTACATTACCTCATGATGTAATGTTGAATATTTTAGATTGAACTTACAAGGATAACCTCTTGGCCGACTAAAGAATTTATTTTCCTTTTCTTCTTAGGGATAATACTATTGCCAGTCCCTTTCTTATTAACGCTTTTTATTAACTTTAGAAAATCAATTTATTGCACCACAATAAAGTTGATGAATCAAATTCTAAGGGAAACTACAAGTAAAAAATGATGATAATATATGTGTTTCTTTATTTAAGAAACCAGTTTCCAACATCCTCTAGGTTAAGAAACACAAACTTATTCTTCTACTTATGTTCCCTTCAAGTGACATGAAGAACCCTATGTTTTGCATAAATTTTAGGTTATACTATCCAAAACATTTCTCAACATGTCTAACTTGATATTTAAATCATAATAACTTTAAATGGTACAACATCTCGAAAGTGACAAGCTACCACATAACAAGTGATGATTTTTATAAATGGGGATGTAGTTAGATCAGACACATTCTTAAATCATTGATGATATTGTGGACCATACTAAGGCTATGTTTGGTTGGGGGTTTATTAATGAAATGAAATATAATATAATATTATTACATTACTTGAGATGAGGGTTTATAATGGAATGAAACAGAATGAAATAGAAAAGGAGGGTTTCATATTATATCATATTCCATCCTAAATAGTAAAAATGATAAACTCCAATTTGGAGGGTTTAGAATGGAATGTAAAATGATAAACAACTTTTCACTATATTGCATTATAAACTTCTCTTCCAAATAACATTTCACTATATTACATTATAAACGTTTCAATCCCTCCCAAACAATAATTTTATAATATTACATTCATTTACATTCCATTCCATTATAAATCATTCCATTCTATTAAAAATCTTATGTTCAACAAAACATAGCCTAAGGAAAGATAGTTGTATACCATTCTTGAACCTATCAAAGTGTGAATTGATGTGTTTGAGCCTAAGAAAGCATATTTTCTTCATATTGGAAGGTTGACATACTCTAAAATATGAAGGAATGTTAAACCTAGTGAGAAGCTCTAAGCTTTAGCCTTCCCACATACCACTTAGCCTTGTACTATAGATGTTCCTTAAAATTGGCTCCAAGACTAAAGGATAAGTGTGGTCTTCTTCCTTCTCTATAGATTTACTGTTAACTTATTATATTCCCCCAAATATATCACTATATGAGGATCTTGAGGAACTATTGGATTCACTATTAAAGTCACTACTATTGGAATGGGACATATACCTTTTGCAGGTTGTAAGTTATTGAAAAACTAGCTAAAATTATTACAAGTTATACACTACTCTCACTAAAGTTTCATGATAAGAATCTGATTCTTCAAACTCTTATCGAGGAAATTATATAGAGTAACTAATGATCCAGATCAAATTAGGATGGAAGGTTGAGATCATGAAACCTTTGTAATTTTGAGACCTCACTAAAAATTTCTTGAAAAAACGAACTTCTTGCCTTTTGCATTAATGCACAACTATTTATCAATGGTAACATCACACTCATGCCTTGATGTAACCTAGAATCTTCCTCACAACTTATAGGGAAAATGATATATAATGGCTCATTATATGAGCTAATTGAGTATTTAAAGATCCAACCCTAATTATGGGTCCTATCGTTAAATCAACCAAGGGATTTGATAGAGCCTGTACCTTATCGTATTTATGAGCTACTTATATTTTGAAGATACCTTGACTTATAAGCACACTTTCTACTGCTACTCCTTTTGAGAAATTTGACGGAAATATTAGTTTTGCAATTTCATCTGTCCAGAAGAAGGTTGTTCTTATATAATATGGATTGAAAAAAAGTCTTGAACAGAAAATCTAAGAAACCAGTCACTATGAATGATGAACAATAAGAGGACTTCGATAAGAAAGTCCTTTCAATAATTGAGCTATGCCCTTCTTGAGAAGTTCTGCTCGTGGTGATTAATAAAACTACGATGGCTAGTTTATGGTTGAAATTGGAATCACTTTACATAAGGAAGAGCCTCGCCAATGAGCTTCATATTAAGGAATGTTTTCTCACCATCCGAATACAATAAGGTACCATTGTCCAATCTCCCCTAGATGAGTTCAATTCTATCTTGATTGATCTTAAAAATCTTGATGTGAATATTGATGATGAGGATAAAGTTGTTTTGCTTGTTTGCTCACTTCCCCCTTTATATAGGCATTTTAAAGAAATCATGTTGTATGGCAATCATGATAATTTGTGCTTTGAGGATGTTAAAATAAACTTTATATCTAAGGAAAAATTTGACACTGAAACCTCATCAATGCCTCAAGGTGAAGGTTTGATTGTTAGGGGATAGACCATAAGAGGGAAAATAAAGGTAAGAACAAGAAGAAAGGTAGATCAAAATCTAGAGGCAAAAATTTGAGTAAAATATGTCGTTATTATAAGAAGTAAGGGCATGAGATTTCTAATTACTATAAGTTGAAAATGAGAGAGAAGAGCAGGCCAAAGGCAAGCAACAAGAAAAGACTATTCAGGCTAGCATTGTTGGCATAAATTTTAAGGGTGGTGTTCTTTTAGTTCCTAATAATGAGCAAAGGTTGAAGAACGAGTGGATAATGGATTTAGGCTATACGTTTCATATAATTCCTCATAAGGACTAGTTTTTTAACCTATGAGCCATGTAATGGTGTTTTCATGGGTAATAATTCTCAGTGTAGGGTTATCAAAAAAGGTATAGTCAAGATTAACACATACGATGATGTCATTCGTACCTTGACCGAAGTCAGACATACCCTCAATTTAAAAAAGAATCTCATCTTGCTCGGTACACTGGAATCTTTTGATTGTAATTACTATGCTCAAGGTGGAGTTTTAAAGGTAATTAAAGGAGCTCTTGTGTTACTGAAAGGTACTTATTGTGGTAGTTTATACATTTTATAAGGTTCTACCATTACAGGCTTGATAATAATTGTATCCTCTACTCTCCACTCTAATGACACCAAACTTTGGCACTTCATTTGGGTCACATAGGTAACAAAGGCATGTAATTTTAAGGAAGCATGTTTTGTTTAATGGCCAAAACAATACTAATATTGATTTTTGTGAACATTATGTTTTTAGCAAACAAAAGAAAGTTAGTTTTCTTACAGTTCTTCATAGGACCAAGGGCATGCTTGATTACATTCATTCCTATATTTGAGGTCATTCTAAGGTTCCCTTTTTGGGAGGAAAAAGATATCTTATGACCATAATTGATGATTTTTCACGCAAAGTTTGGGTTCGTTTCTTGAGACATAAGAATGAAGCTTTCATCACTTTTAATGAGTGGAAGATCTTGGTAAAGAACCCAATTGCAAAAAGGTAAAAAGGTTTCATATTAATAATGGTCTTGAATTTTGTGAACATAAGTTTAAAGTTTTTTGCAAGCAAGAACATACTGCTAGACATAATACTTTAGTCGGTAAGCCCCAGCAGATTGGCATTGCAGAAAGGATGAACCGTACATTACTAGAAAAAGTTCCTTGTATGCTCTCCACTACTAGACTATGGCAAAAATGTTATTTATGGGCTGAATTTATTTCTATTTTAGCTTATTTAGTAAATCGTTCGCCTCATAGTTCACTTGATGGAAAAAATTCAAAGGAAGTATAGACTAGTAACTCTATTGATTATTCTAATGTAAAACTTTTGTTGTCCTGCTTATATTCATATCAATAAAGTAAAGTTATCTCTTCATGTTAAAAAGTCCCTTTTCTTGGGCTATGGTTTTAATGTTAAAGGTTATCACTTATGGTGTCCTAACCCTGATGTTTGTAATGTTATACTTAGTAGAGATGCAACCTTTAATGAAACTGCTTTGTTATCTTATGGAAAATATGTTTGTCTTTCATTTTCTATTACAGATGATTCGAAGGGTACCAAGGGAAAGTGGAGTTTGAAATTGGTACCCAATCATTTGACGGTGATATTCCATCATCTACCACCTCTCAGTCTAGCAAGTGGAAGAGACAACTTAAATAAGTCCACCACGGTAACCTCGACCTCAATCTCAACCATCTATAGCAAGAGATCTTGCTTATAAATAGTCAAAAATGGCTACCAAAGTTTTTCATTATAATTGTGATTTGGTTGCATATTCCTTGATAGCTATACAGGAGATTGATGATTATAATGAACCTAAGAGCTATTTCGAAGCCATCTCTAGTGCAGATTCTAATAAGTGGTTGGCTACGATGTAAAAAGAGGTTAAGAGTCTTAATAAGAACGATACATGGGATTTAGTGAAATTACCTAAGGGCAAGCAAGTCATTAGCTGTAAGTGGAATTACAAGATCAAGGAATACGTTCCTAAGGTTGAAATAAAAGGTAGAAGGCAAGATACGTAGTTTGTGGTTTTAACCAGAGAGAGGGAGTTGATTTTAATGAAGTTTTCTCTCCTGTTGTTTGCCACACATCTATTTGAATTCCTTGTCTTTGGCTGCTTTGTATGACCTCAAGTTGAAATAATTGGATGTTAAAATTGTGTTTCTCCATGGTAATCTTGATGAAGAGATTTATATTCAGCAACT
>JANSVB020000458.1:5442491-5453058 GCA_025504935.2 Erythroxylum haughtii
GACTCCGTCTGTAACTGGAACGGCGGCGTACAGGAGCTCTGGTCTTCGGCTGGTGCTTGGGGTCATGGGCGCACCGCTCGCCCCGGTGCACGTTAGCGCCACGGACCCTTTGCCTCACTTAAGTATTAAAGACACTCCTATTGTAATAACACGCTCTCTTTCACTGTCTAAAGTGCTTGATTCTGCATTAGGGCTCAGTAAAATTTAGGAATTTTCAGATATCTAAAGGCTTCAAAATTAGCTGTAATATCATGTCTCCTATGCTGTCTGATATGGTGTGTAATTACAGGAAACATCCTCGGCGCAATACATATTGCAGCAGTACACAGCGGCTTCTGGAGGCCAGAAGCTGCAAAACTCGATTCGAAATGCGTACGCAATGGGAAAGGTTAAAATGGTAGCTTCAGAATTTGAGACCCCAACAAGGCTGGTGAAGAACAGAAATGGCTCGCAAGGTGGCGAGTCTGGTGGTTTTGTTCTCTGGCAGATGAACCCTGATATGTGGTATGTTGAGCTTGCTGTTGGGGGTAGTAAGGTTCATGCGGGCTGTAATGGAAAACTTGTGTGGAGGCACACGCCTTGGCTTGGTGCACACACCGCAAAAGGCCCTGTCAGACCCCTGCGTCGTGCG
The DNA here is from genome assembly GCA_025504935.2 of Erythroxylum haughtii. NCBI lineage: Eukaryota > Viridiplantae > Streptophyta > Magnoliopsida > Malpighiales > Erythroxylaceae > Erythroxylum > Erythroxylum haughtii. The sequence goes on from JANSVB020000458.1 coordinate 5,443,123, forward strand.
CTTCAGGTGAACTTCTTTCGGAAATTATGTGTACACTTTGTCTTGGCATCTAATGTTCGAGTCTTTGATTTACGTCATTCGAACCATTTTAGGGTCTTGATCCGAGAACTACAGCCAGCATGTTTGCTGATGCAAGGTGCATAGGAGAGAAAAAGATCAATGGTGAGGACTGCTTTATACTTAAGTTATGTGCTGATCCTCAGACACTGAAGGCTAGGAGTGAAGGGCCAGCAGAGATCATTAGGCATGTCTTATTTGGCTACTTCAGTCAGAAGACTGGCCTTCTTGTTTACATGGAGGATTCACATCTGACACGCATCCAATCCAACGGTGGTGATACTATGTACTGGGAAACCACTATCAACTCATTCCTTGATGATTATAGGCCTGTTGAGGGGATCATGATTGCTCACTCAGGCCGATCTGTGGTCACCCTTTACAGATTTGGTGAGATGGCTATGAGCCATACCAAGACAAAGATGGAGGAAGTTTGGACAATTGAAGAGGTTGCATTCAATGTGCCAGGTCTTTCACTTGATTGTTTTATCCCTCCAGCTGACTTAAGGTCAGGTTCTATCAGTGAGGCTTGCGAGCTTCCACGAGGTGAGAGGGGAAAGAGTGCGATATTGTTAGCCGCACATCGAGCAAAAGTTGTAGCCTTGGAGAAAACACATGATAACAGCATGGATAACATGCTATGGAAGATGGAGGTCTAACTGAGGGTAGGATTTAATTAGGGCAATTGTTCATACTGTTAGCTAGTTTTAATTGATTAACCCGTTATAAGCTACAAAAATAGCAGTTCAAGTCAATTTTTTAGACTTTGGAAATGTGCCTCTGTTAGTCTGAAAATAGAGTATAATCATTCAGTGGTTCTTACTGAGCCGCTTGAATCTTTATTCTCCCAAATCAGAATCCAACTAGGGAGTTGGTGCTCGGTTTTTCCAGTTATGGATTTTGGAGCGAATGGAGGCTAGATTTTAGGTTTCCTTCCTTGTCTAAATGAAGATGGTGAAGCATACAGCAGAACCGTTTCAACATTTTATAGTTCTACTAACTCGTTTGCTTGAATGCATACAGCAGCGATAGTTGAAAGGGAAACTAAACCTGCCCAACAACAAGAGTTAAAAAGCCATTTACTAGTTTTGTTTATGTTTGCTGGTGGTTACTTAATTGCTGTAAAAGTCAAATTTCTGCATCTTGGTACTTTATATCGAAAGGAAATGTAAGTTTGATGACGAAGGCCAGGGTAGATGAGCTGACTAGTCTCTCAGTTGATGTCACTAGTATCTCGTATATGACGTGCATCTTGATATGTAGAAGCAGATATGTTTATTTGATGGAGTGCTAATGTTTATTATAAACAAGTTTCAATCACTTTTGCTTATGTATGTGATGTACTCTTTCACAAGAGATACAAATGAGTTGAGAGGATGAGTTTTCTTTATAAACTGGACATGTTCCTTGGGTAAGTACTTATTTGTAAACTCTGGTTATATTCCTGTAGTTGTATTGTACCATCTCTCCCTTGAAGTATCTTTGCAGCTTGTGTGGCTCTTCGCTTCATTTTGTGATGGCCGTATGATTAGAAGGCTTCCTGGTGGGGTGGCATCAACTTTTTAAGCCTTTGTTAGGTCAAAAAGAAATCTTCCTGTGTCCAAAATCTCTGGTCCCAGGAATTTTTTACCAGCATAAACTCAATTTGGAGGAGGTTATTATTACAACAAAGCATAGTGGCGAGGGTTAAAGTTTCCAAAGCCCCATGTGAATCTGATTGCTTCCGTCTTCCTTTTGACTCGCTCCTCTTTTGTCACATATATCTTTCCCGCCGTTGCTGTTACTGTCTCTCAACTCTTTACCCCACTTGGTATCTTAATGTCACTTTGTTACATTTGCTATACTTGCAGGAAGGTTCCACCTGATGATGGTGTGCCTGAATGGTCAAATTCTCATTTTATGGGGGCCTTTATTACTGGTCAGGCAAATATGTGAACATATAGATTTGCTTTTTTATTTTATTGTATCTTCTGGATAAGGATTTGACATAGAAGTCTAATAGACCCAAGTAAATGTGGAAACCAACCTACGTTACGTTAAGTCATACAGTCGTGTCTAAAAATTGCACCCAATTTTAGCAGCCTCTGTCCAATTCTGAGCTGAGCAGATCACGCCACGTGAGCTAGGTTATATTTGGTTGAATGTAAAGTTTTTAATGAAATAAAATTGAATAATTTATAATATAATATAATATAAATAGATATAATATTAAAAAATTATTATTTGAGAGAGATAAAATAGTTCATAATGTAATATAGTAAAATGTTATTAAAAAAAATTTTATAATGTAATATAGTGAAATGTTGATTATCACTTTATATTCTATTCTAAATTTTTTAAATCAGAGGTGATTTGTTTTTACAATCTACTAAGGAATGAGATGCAATGTAAAACTTTTTCTTTTTACCTTATTCCATTCCATTCTAATATAATATTTCATTCAATTCTATTAATAATTATCCAATTAAATATATCCTTAGTCAATTTAACTTTGTTTTTGAAAAATTAAATGAAAAAGAACAACAATGTAATAAGGGTAGTCGTACAGAAAAACGTTAGAAAGATCTCTTTTGTGGGATTTTGTTTTTGATAACCACTCTTGTTTTCTTCACAGGTTTCAGACTCCGGACAGAAACTAGTCACCATAATATCTTTTTGCTGCCTAGGTTTTGAACCACTAACACTAAGCTTATACTTAAAACCCATCATTCATTCCTCCAATAGAAGATGTTCCCCCAAACTCATGCCACCCTCCTACTTATTACAATTGAAGATCATAGAAAGCTGTTGAACTAAAAGGCTTAAAAGCCTGTCTCTGCTAGAATATTAATTAGCGCTTTGATGCAGACCATTCAACAAGTTAAAGCACCGAACTCTTAATATCCAGACTAATTCTTGCTCGAGCTCAATAAGTCTTTTGCGGGAAGCAAAGCTTAAATCTTAAATTTTAAATGATTGTATACATGAGGACGGTTCAAATCCGTGACTTCACTTAAGTCAGGAAAACTTCTTACCAACTCACCTGCACTCTAAAGTTAAGTCTACTTTTTTTTTTTCCTGAAATTGAAAATTGTTACGGCTACCAAAATAACTATTTCCCCTGTTTTCTTTGTTGGGCAGAAAATGGTTCTCCACCAAATTTTCCAACCCCTGCGAGCTTTTAAATTAACTAAATTGTATGTATTTGTGGTGCTTTTGGGTAGCTGAGCTTATTCAATGCAGGAGACCCACGATCTAGGAGTCAAAGATAATGAGTTAAAGGTTCGTCTTAATTGTCCAGGAAGTAGGGCTCCACTGAGCTTGGTGAAACTCAAAAACAATATAATACTACAAGATTATAATTCCCCTCATAACATAAGCTGAAGATACGGCTCCATATTTGTTTATAGGGAATAGCATCAAATATTCTATTAGATAAATTAACTGATAAACTGTGTTATGGTGCCGAAGTTTTGACTTGAAATTTTGTAGTAAAAGAGGTCGTCGTGTGCACATGGCTTACCTATACTTCTTACCAAACGTATTGACTCAATATGATTGAAAGAAAGGTTCACTAACTAAAAATTCAACTTTCACGATCATCTGCTAGAAGGAGAACTTAGACGCAGGACCAAAAAAAGGAAAAAAAAACCTATGGTTTAACCTTAGTACACTTTTTAAATGCATATTCTTATAGGGAGACAACAAGATGCTAGTAGATATTATGTACATGATGTCTAAACAAACATGAAATTATAGGAACAATTATTTAGTTTTACATAACACATAACAGGAAAGAATGAAAATTTTCATGTAGTTAAATAATTTACCAATAATATTGAGCTAAATTAAGTTATTATGATTTTCTCAAGTTAAATAATTTAAACTACATGAAAAGGGTTTTAGTTCAAGTCCACAATCACAAATTACAATCATGTGTAGAGTATAACATGTAATAAGCATCTTATTCTCAATGGTCCTATAAAACATAGGAGTGAAATGTAAGAGGAAAATTTAAGGTTCATAGTTAATTGATAGCTAGAATCTAGGTCATAAGTGATTGGTTATCTTCCGGTTGAATTATTTGACTTTGTAGAACCCATTATAGTTTTCGTCAACCTGAATAATAATAATAATAATAATAATAATGAGACGGAGAAGAAGCAACCTAGTGTCGGCAAAGGAACCTTTCCACAGTATTATTCAGAAAAATGATAGTGTAGCAGTAGCCATAAATTGACGCACATTTATGACCCTCTGTACTCCTATCCATTTCTCAGGTAAAAATGGATATCCCACTCGTGTTCCGTATTCCTTTTTTTTTAAAAAAAAAATTCTTTGTGCGTGTGCAGAGAGAGCAATTAAATCTTCATCTACTATAGTTCATAGAGCAATCCTGTGACGGTGAAAACTTTGTTGTTGGCTGCTATTAGATGATGGTGGAATCGCAAGATTCCTGGACCTAATATGCACAATATCGGTCGACTAGCATGTTTATTTTTGGCAATATTACAGCCATCGCTAACACTTAATCTGGGACTTATTAACATAAAAGGACGACTTCCTTCCTGTCAAACTGGTGTACTCATTAGAACTAGGGCTAAAAGACCCTAGTACTAGTTTTATGCATCAATCAAGGTTTAGTAATGCTTTTCTGTTTCTAGGAGTAAAATCTTAAAAGGTAATATTTCTATGTCATCCTTTTCCTTAGAATAGGAACTTAGATTGTAATCACAAAAGAGACCATTTTAAGCACAAAAATGGAGAAGGTCTAGTTTAAGTCAACTATTCCTATAACACTTTGGAGAGGAACTTCGAGATGCCGTTATAGACATTTTCCCAAATCATGGAAGGACTGTGTTAGAAATCAACTGTGCTCGAATCATGGGTGTAATAAAAAACAAAAAATTTTATGGATTCCGTATGGATCTAATAATTGAATAATTTGAATAAAAACATCAATAGTAAAGTAAAAAATTGTACTTGATTTGTTTTTCCTGTTGAAATCCTTTAAATGTTTTTCCATTTGTCAACTACAAGCTGTTTAATAGTCCAACTTTTAATGGTATTCACAGATCAACTTGTCAACATTTGAGAGGAAAAAATAAGCAAGAGTGCTAGCTCCCTGATTATAATTATAATTACTCTTATTTATAGAAAAAGCATTAGGGTTTTAAAATTTTTATTAAAATTAAATTCCTCAATAATAATTAAAGTCACACTCTAATTATAATTAATTTAATTTTAATAAAATCAAATATCTCATATTTGATTCCTAAAATTTCTCAAACTTTATAATTAAATCCAACTTAATTAAATTATTTTTTTTCCTTCACAAGTTATTCTTTAATGTGTAACTCATTATGTTCCTAATATATTGGCAATGATTATAAATTCTAATTCTAATTCATAATTAAAATTAAATAAATTAAAACTCTTTTTAACTTATCTTTAATTCTCCAATTAAACAATTTATAATTATAGATCAATATTGACGTCTAGCAACATGTCATGACCACCCAAATATCAGGATGTCAAAGTGGTTTGACTTAACTTGTCTATGCATGGTTATGATGTATAATTTAATCCTTTCATTATCCAATGTTCCAATTAGACGGAGTATGAATGCAATATCTACTCTTTTTATCTAATCATGTTTGCTTTTGCTAATTAGTAGTTGATATTTAAAAACACCTTTTCAAATATCAATTTATTATGGTCAGAGAATTCTATAAATCACTACTAATTAAGAATAGTAGAACATTCTCTTTAATTATTTTAGAGTGATGAATCCTTTATTAACTTATTCAACTATCTCCATATGGTTCATACTGCATCAAAGTATTACCGACTGAATTATCATAGGACAATTCATAAGTAACATCAAATCAAAATAATTCTTATACGAGATACCTTGGTAATCTTAAGTCTAAGGATCATTTATACAACTATCATTATGAGAAAATCCACAGACACATAAGTAAAATTCTATTTAGGATTCTTATAGTCGGATCAGTTTAGTGACTTATTCTTTAATAATTATCCACACATTAGTTTAAGTATCTCCATACTTTAATTTTTAAGATCAATTACTTTTTCATAAGAAAGAAACATAATGTGTGCTAGGTTTACCGTTTCAACAATATCTCATCTTGATGAAACTACAACTAGGAACATTTAGAAATAATACACAATTGTAAATTGAATCTGACAATTATGATCTCACCATAATTTCAATTACATAATAATTATTACAGGAATTTTACCTTTAGTATTAAAACATCAAATGTAATTAATTTAATAAAAAAGATAAAGAATGCCTTTTTATTAATTAAATAATAATGTCATACATTAAATTACAACTAACCGATTGGTTGTAAGGGCATAAACTAATAGAATGCTATTAGACCTATCAGTTAAAGTAACACCATGATTGCAATTAATAAAAGCAAGATAAGTCCTCAACTGTTTATTTCAAGTGAGTTTTGTTAGTTTATGCACTGCAATCAATCAATTGGATGTAGATTAATGACAAAATATTTTAAAGACATTCCTTGTCTTGTACATGTTTGGATGTATATGATAAAGTCTATGAGATAATTATACATTGCAAATAAAATTATAATAAGATTATCATTATGAGATTCATATTGCATTTATTTATTATCCCTAAATTGTTTCTAGTCATTGTTTTATTAAGATGGACATTAATAGAAATTAAAAAGACTAGCACATGTTATGTTTTCACTTATAAAGGAAGTAGTCGATTTCATAAACTAAAGTATGAAAATATTTAAGCAAATGTGTGAGTGTTTGTTAGAGAACAAGTTCATTGAACTGATTTGATATGAGAAATCTATTTGGAACATTATTTATATGTCTAAGGAAATTCTCATTGTAATGATTATATAAGTAATTCTTTGACTTTAGGTTTCCAAAGTTATCTTGTATACGGATTGCTATGTTTTGATGCTACTTGTAACTTATTCAAATAATGGGTATTTCAGTCGATAGTCATTGGCTATAGAATCAACTATATGGAGGTAGGTAAGTGATCAAGATAGGATTCATTACCCTAAAGTCATTAGAGAGAATGTTCTTTTATTCTCAATTAGTATTGATTTGGGAAATCCTTAACCAATGTGGGCCTTTTGTAAATAGTTTATAAATATCATTAATTGAATCAATAGCTAATGTTAAAGAACTAATATGATTGGATTCGAAATAGAGTAGACATTAATTTCATGCTCTATATCTAATCAAAACATTGTATGATGAAATGATTGAATTATATGAAATTAATCAAAATCACTTTGACATTTCTAAATATTTGAATAGTTATGATGTGTTGGTAGACGTCAATCTCGATTTATGGATATAAATTGACTAATTAGAGAATTACAGATAAATTAAAGGAGTTTAATTTATCTAATTCTAAATATTATTTAGGGTTATAATTTGTATCCATTGGCAACATATTTAAGAACTTAATAGGTCTCATATAAAGAACAGATTGAAGATAGCAAAGATATTTTAATCAAGTTGGACTTGATTGTAAAATTTGAGAAATTATATGATTAAATATCATATATTTAATAAATAAGGATTAATATGAGATATTGGATCTTAGTTGGGCATAATTGTTATTTAAGTATAATTATTTGTAATTTTAATTAAAGTTTAATGTCAATTAAATTACTAAAATGTCCAAAACTTATTATAAATAAACTTAAGCTCTAATAGAGCTAGGACTTTATATATAACCCTCTCTACAAGAGTTATAGAGTTCTCTCAACCTATTCTGTGGATATCATTAGAGGTTGAAAATTTATGCGATTATGGTGGTTGAGATGAGTCAATTTTAGAAACAGTTTAAAAGATACGACAAGAAAAGGAACAAGCTTTGAAACAAAGGTATGAATTAATATCTTGCTTTATTATGATTTATGTGTTAATCATTTTATAAAATTAAAGTGATCTTAGTTTTTGGAAAATCGAAATACACAAAATTATATAATTATTTCGCTATAGTTGAGATATAATCGTATCTCAATTTCTCAACAGTAGTATTAGAGCAAATTTTAATTTTATAATTTGATTAAACTTATTTGATTATTAATTGATAAAAAATTAATACTAAAACTTAAGGTTTATGTTTCAAATTAATTTAGAAATAGTGTTATGAAAATACTATACCTCGTCTTGTTGTTCTTGCTTCTTGAAATTTGTTCTAGAAAATTAATTACCTTGAAGACAAGTCATAATGTGTTTCCCTTTTATATTTTTATCTTGGTTGTTTGTGTTTTGAAAATTCAACATGCACCTCTGTTATTGTTTTGTTTTTAGAAATACAATCCCTTATATTATGATGATTATTTATCAAAAAAATCAAGAAGCTGAAGTGTGTTTTTGAATGTGGAAGATTATTTTTCAAAAATTTGGGTTTGAGAAACTCATATCTAGTAAGTGTATTGTGATTGCTGGAAAAGTAGTTGTGGGAAAATTTTGTTGGCCTTTGATTATGAATACTGCTTGAATAAGTTTGTGGTTGCTAGTAGTTATAGTTATTGGCGATGCAAAAAAGCTTCCCTCAGTGATATGCTGGGGGTATAGTTCATGGCTAGAGAAGTACAACCATCGATGTTAGGTTATCGGAGAAGATGATGATTGTTTCAAGAGACTAGAGGTGCTCGCTAGTAGCAATAACTGTTGAGGCAAGTTTTAATCTATTTAAAACCTTCAATATACTCCAAGTGCACAAGTCATTAGTGTAGTATATGAGGGGTCGATCCCTCGAGGAGTTTTCAAACTAATCTAATTCTATGTTATCGAAGGCCTAGAGAATTATTAAAAGAAAATAAAATTTGAACAGAAAAGTAAACATGTGAAGATGATTGACAGGAAGTTAATTTGTAAAATTAACACAAAAGAAATCAAATATTGAGCACCATCAAATTCACAATGGAAAATCACATAAGAAAATTACTAAATTATAAGAAAGAGATTTATCCTATCATCAATGCTAACCTAATCACTTTTGTGTTGTTGTGGTGTCAGTTCTAGACTATCAAATGGTAGATTACTCATTCTTGAGTTATAATCACTAAGCCCTAATTAATAAACCCTAATTAAGTCGAGTTACTGAAAATGTCTTCTCTAGATTAACAATCAACCTATAACTTAATCAGTTGTTAAGCCTTCTAATAAATAACCGAGTCTCACACGAGATCTCTCTTTGAATAATTACTGATTTGATTATTTGCGTGATCTATTGAGTCGTAAAACTCTTATTAACTAACCCAATCATTTTGCATTTAGTTGACTCTCTTGATTTATTACCAAAGCATGAAGTTACAACGAATAATCACAACACCCAAATGAATTAACAAAAAAACAACTAGATTAACATTGAATCAAGTTTAAATCCCTAAAGAAAAATTAGGACATCATCATTAATCCCAAATCCATCAACATCATTATATCCATCTTACACATTTAAAGAAAAAAATAACAAAGATGAAAAGACAATGTCACTTGTGTTAAGTCAAAATGACTTTACTTAAATATGATTTTGATGTATAATAAAAAAGAGTCAAAATAAAAGTAGTTAGAAAAGCAGACGCAACAAAACAGATGAAGAAAAACAAAAGCAGACGAAGTATTACAGACGCAGACGCAAAGCAGACGCAGACGCAGACGCAAAGCAGATGCAGACGCAGACGAATTGAAAAAACAGACGCAGAAGCAAAATAGACGCAGACGCAAAATAAAACAGACGAAGACGCGAATAGTAAAGCAGACGCAGAAGAAGAAAAGAATGCAGACGCAAGAGTCAGTTCGGGTTAGTTACAGAACTCAACTGATTAACCGTTTCTTTCAAGATCAAAGAAGCAAGATTCA
>JANSVB020000458.1:5485052-5496420 GCA_025504935.2 Erythroxylum haughtii
GGGATCAACCTAGACTTGCCACTGCTACAGTAGTAGTCTAGTTAATTAATTTTGACTAGCGTTACGACGCGCGGTCAACTACTATCACATAATATATATTGTTTAACTCAAAACTCCAAACTAACACAATTACACAATACACATATACATATATACCTCTATTAGGGATGGAAAATGTGGCTCAGCCCAATCTAGGTTGACCTGGCCATGGGTTGAGATTGCTTGGCTCCATAGGAAGGTACAAAATACATTTTTTTAAAATTTTTAAAAAACCAAAAAGTTAGGCTGAACTGGGCCCTTACCGGTTAATTCGTAGGTCGGGTCGGGCTGGGGTCGGGCCAAGCTGCAAGCGACCCAGGCACAACCCAACCCATTGCTATTCCTAATAACTATAACATATTCAAATTCAACCATAACTCACAACTATAAGTTTACATCTTACTTTATGCAATTTTATCATTCAACATTAAGCTAATATGTTTTATTTACTTATACAATTCAATTTATAATGCTTACACTTATTTTTTGTCTTAACTAATTTTATTCAATATTGTTACTAAAATTATAATTCTCAACTTTAATTTAACTATCTTTCAGTCACCAAGCTTAATCAAGATTCCTAGTTTCTTATGCAGATTTTCCAATTCCCTAATTTTCTTAATAAATTGACAATGTCTAAATTGTATTGAAATTGATCCAACTTATACATACAATTCCAAGTTTCGAATCCAAATGTTATATTGCATTAATTTTCTTCATAAATTGAAAATGTCTAAATTATATTAAATTGAACCAACCCATACAAACAATTTCAAGTTTTAAATTCAAATTTTCCAATGCTTTAATTTTTTTCATAAAATGACAATGCCTAAATTACATTGAAATTAAACCAACTGAGACAAAAAAATTCCATCTTTCCAACAATTCCAACCATCACAAAACACACATACATAACCAAATACAATGCAATTGCAATTTATAGCAAAAAACACATCCAAAAGAAATAAAAAATGCAACTAAAATTTGGGTCAGGTTTGGATCTGGATCTGGATCTGCATCTAGAAAATTGACATTCCGGATCTATAGATTTTGCTGCACTCTACACTTTACAATCTACATGCACTAGGCAAACCAGTGGATGGTTAGAAGTGGTGGTTAGAGAGAGGTTGGGCAGTGGGTGATCGATGGTGGTATGTAGCACACGAGAGAGTAGAAACAGAACTACTCATGATCATAAGGAATAGACGATGATGGAGAGTCCACAAAAAACAGAAGAGAGTCGTCAAAGTGGAGAATCTAGAGAGAGAGTGAGAGAGAAATGTGAGATGGTGAGAGAGATGAGAGAGTTGCAGAGTCAAGGGGTTATTAAGTTTTTTTTAAATTTACAAAATGGTCCTTCAAATTTCTAAATATACAATATTGATTGGTATTTGACTAGTAATTTAAATATCTGTCGGTACCATGTGAAATTGTTGTTACCGATTAGTACTAATGACTAGTACCCATGAGGCCAGTTTCGTACCGTTTTTCGGCCAATATGATACGAAACACATTACATTAATCATAATTGTAAAGTTGTAGCATCCTTAACCATATTCTTTATTTTAATCATGGTTGATAGACAATTTGTTTGTTTACTTAACAAATTACTTGTTATCATTAATTATCAATAGATATAATCCAAATGAAATGATAAAATTACACATTTATTATTGGATCTTTTAAAATGTACTAAGTGACATTTCCTAATCATACTAAAATCATACGACATAATTGTAGTACTAATGTAATATACCACTTACTTCGAGATTATGTTAGACCATATATTGACGTTAACAATCTGAGTATGTAATGCTCTTAGCCCTTTTAAATAAAACCTAGTGGTTATACCATATAGATTCCTTCATCTAAAGCTTCCTTTAGGAACATAAGCTATACATTCATTTTGATGTATATTAAAACCCATTCCAATCAATCAAGCTAGAATTAGTGACAATGATTTAAGCTTCATAACAAATGAGAACTTCTTCTCATAATTGATCTCTTATGTTGTGTGTATCCTTTTTCCACTGAACATGCTTTGTATCTTTCAAAAATTTCATCATTTTACTTGAAATTTGAAGAACATATTTGTTCTTAATGGGTTATATGTCGTTTCGAAAGATTATCCAAGTCTTAGATCAAATTCATTAAAGTTCATTCTTCTTTTATTGCTACAACTCATTTACCCTAAGCAAGATTAAATAGTATATTCCTCAGCTTATTACTTTCTTTTGGAACTACCACAAAGGTTATGCCTTTCAACTTTAAATTTTATAAGGAATAATCTACTCACAATATAGATGTAATGAAAATTTGAGAAATGAATCTCTCTACATTTATATTACTTTTACTAGAATTAGATAATTGTAAAGAGATCCGATTGGGTTGTGATTGTCATTGATCATAAACCAATTCATCATCTCCTAAATTGCTCCTAAATAACAAAAAGGAACATAGCCAGATCATAAGAAAATAAGCAGTAATGGAGCAAGGGCAAGAAGCCATAAGTAGCGAGCAACTAGGTTTTAGGCATCTTATTCAACGACAATGACTACTTATGTGCCTAGGCCAATAATTTATTTTGGGTTTTTTCATTTGTCTAAATGGTCATTTTTATCTCCAATGTTTATATCCTCTATCAAATTGAACCATAATGTTTCAGAGTATACAAATTAAACTTTAACACTTGAAAAATGTTAAAATTTAATCCTAAATTAAAGGAGAAATTGACAATAATATGACATCGTCAATTTTTACTATGTAGACAAGTCCCATATTGCCACATCAGATGCACGTGAAAGTGTGGGACCAATTTTTTAAAATTAAAAATTAAAAAATGTTAATATTTTTAATTACATCATCACTTTAGACTGTTACTGTTTCACTATTGATAACATTAAAAGTTGGAAAAAACAAAACAAAAACCTTGCAAATTGATATGAAGTCACGATCGAGCTCATAGTCTCCTATTCAAAGATCTAGAGACTCATCTCTGAACTCCTTTAAGATCACCAACATCTTCAACTATGATGGTGCCCTTGGTGTCTCTTCAACAAGAAGGCAACACTATCATATTTTCTCCCAACTATAGGTCTCTAGTCACTACCCAACTCTAACACTCTTCCTATCTTTCCCACGGATTTGAAAACACATCTTTTTCTTCTTCAAAACTCAATAAATTCAACGTTTTATGTTCATACTATTAGAAATTTTCCCATTTAGTAATAACAATTAATTGTAATTTTTAGTTTTTCAATAACTTATCAATTAAGTTATGTAATTTGATCCAGATAAAGATAATAAAATGACCTAATAAATGATCTTGATTAATGGGCCGAAGTTCAAGAGAAAAATAGACCCTAATCAGTGTAGACCAGACCTATTTTGGGCCTGTGATGGGGAGGCCCGATATGGATGCTATATAAAGAAGGTTAAGGTATCTTGTAGTTGTTGTAAGAAATCGTGAACGTAAGGATACTCTGACCCATTTAGAAGTTCATGTTTACAAAAAGCTACAGAAAAGCTTTAATGCATCTTGATGAGCAAATCCTATGAAGGTTTCGGCGGATTTGCACTCGTTACGGCCTCCAAAAACTCATTTAAAGTTATGGAGCTGAAATTACATGTTTTTCGCGTTTCTTCAAATATTTCCCTTTTATATTCAATCCAAAACATGTACTAAGGCTTATGATACATGTTACACATGATATCAAAGTGGTTATGTGATCGGGTGATTGAAAACGAATATTTTTTTTGTTTTCCTTTATAAGGTTTCTTGGAGAATAAAGTTCTATTTTTTAGTTTTTATTACTTATTATTGTATGAAAGTGGTAGACATGTGTTTAAACTTGAAAAACAGGTGGAAAATGAGCCTAAGAGTGCAAAAATTCACAAAAAATCTACTTTTCCCAAATAGGGTGCCCTTTACTATTGGGTGCGTGTAACACACACACCCGACTAGTGAATACTAACGGAAGTAGCTTTGCATACATGTGCCAGACATGTGACACAAGCATGACCGAGCAAGTGCATGGAACAAACACACACCTCGTCAAAACGCGCAAGATGACATCACTATGACGTTAGAGGGTGACACGTTTAGCATTATAATAGCATTGACGTCAACTGTATGGGTGAACAAAATAAAAAACTAAAAAAATTCAGAATTCCTGTAAGGGTAACCTGGGTCATTTTAGGCCAGTTTCGAGTTGGGGGAATTTATAAAGTGAGTATTTTAATTTTTCTAGATTTATTACATTATTAATAAATTAAAGTTTAATTCCAGAAAAGAAAATAAGGCATTCTAAAGTCGATTTTTAGTGAATTTTCATTATTAGAACTTCATATGAGGGAGATACTTCAGGTTTGCGTGTCTAGAGCCATACATTCAGTGTTCAGAATAGCATGATAGTCACTCAGATTAAGATTTTTCTACATAAAATTCTTAAATAAAGTTTACTAACAATGTTTTCAATACTAGTATATGATAATTAGAATGTGCACCAGGTTTTGCATTTATTGATGAAACATTGTCACATACGGTATTGTCCATAAAGAATATGAGGATAACATAATGACGTATTCCTTGTGTTTATAGACCTTTTAGGTATTGATGAGAATGTAGTCACCAAAGTGGCCTTTTAAGTTAATATTTTGAATTATTCTGATTGCACGTTGGGGGATGCCTCTAATCTTATGTTTGGTTGATCTTCCCAAAGATGTTGACCTTACATAAGCTTTCGAGATGTGTATAAAGGAATTAGATGGAGGAAATCATTGCTTAAATGATCTATTCACCCAAAGGTGGTAGTGTCATGAGAGTTGATGGTTTGTACTCTGGTCACTTTTATGTGGAGGTTTAATTGAATATATTATGTATTCAACCAAAAGATGTTTGATTGGATTCTTAGTACATATATTATTTAATGTCTTTGATTATTGTTTTTATCCTACATTTGTGTTGATCTGTACATTGTCATTTTGCAGTCACCATTTCGGTCAACAATCATAATGTCACTATTAAAACCCTTACTAGTTCAATTCGAAGAAGTGGATAGAGGATGTATTCAATGCTATAGAGATGGTTGAAATTGATATGGCCATACGTACGGATAGGCTATGTCCACCTACATCCAGAAGCTCAAGAGCTCATAAAGTAGCCTATGAAGCTTGGGATTAGTCGAACAAAATATGTTGCATGACCATTAAAAGATCCATACTTGACCATCTGCTTAGTGGACTTCTGGAAACAGACGTACAGAAGGAGTTTCTTGATAATGTCTCCCAGAGGTATCTAATGTTAAGATAAGTGCTTAATGAAAGAATTATTCTTCATGAGGTATACTGGGAAAGGGGGAGTGATGGAGTACATATCAATAATGGTTCATATTTATAATAGATTAAAGATGTTGAATATTCCTCTTCCTGATGTCTTAAACACCAGACTCTGAACGCACTCCTTCTAAAGTTTAGTAATCTGGTGACAACATATTACTAGCTAGATGAGGAATAAGAATTCAATGCATTGATTGCCCATTGTATTATTGAGGAGGAGAAACTCAAGATTGTTGGTCATACAACACTTAAAGTAGCTAAAGGGAAGGCAAAGGTGAAGCCTGCTAAGTTCAAAGGTAGAAAGTCTAAATCTTCTCCACATGCTGATGCTGGTCAATCCAGTGTTGGTAAAGGTCCTGTAGACATAAAGAAGCAAGCAATATAAGGTTTAAAAGGAAAGACAGAAACCATCAAGTAACTCTTTAGCTTATCAATTCATAAATCCAATTATGTTATAGCCACATCAACTTTTGGTTAGATGGTGTAGCATCTAATTGAGTTGCCTCCACAATGCAGGGATTCATAGACAAGAGAAAGCCAACTAAAGAGGACCAGAAGCTAGTGGTTATCAATAATAAAGAAGTGGATATTATATCTATAAGGGATGTATGTTATGAACCTTATTTCAAGGTTCATTTTGGTTTAATGTGACCCATTTTATATTTGATCTTTTTATCAATTCTAAATGAAGAAAGTTATCATTTTATAATTAATGCTTTTGTTATATAGTTGTCGTTTACAAAACATATTGGTACAACTTTCTTATTATATAGTTTATATAGTATGTTACCTACCCGAAATTAGATATATGTTTCTTTGTATCTCACTGGACAAGTCATAAAAAGGAGAACTCTAATAAAGGATAAGTCATGTGTGTTGTGACATAAAGTGTGAGTCATATTCTAGAGCTAGGGTTGAGAGATTGATTAAGAAAACCTTCTCATAACTTTGGATTTTGTGATCTAGAAACATGTGTTGACCGTTATAGGGTAAGTTAACTAAAATAAGGAAATAGGGGTCAAGTTGTGCTTTTGGTTTGTTGAGTCTAATACCTACAGATATCACTAGATGTTGTACAATTGCATTATGCAATTTTAGGTATGTTCTGACATTTGTTGATGATTATTCCCACTGCAATTTATATGTTATTGCTTAAGAAAAAGTTTGAAGTTCTTGATGAGTTCACGATCTTTAAGACTAAAGGTTGAGAACTAATTAGGAAATCCATCAAAATAGTCAGAACTGACCATGTAGGAGAGTATTATGCAAACATGGTGATTCAGGATGTGAAAAGGGTCCATTTGCCAAATATATAGAATCGGTTGAAATAGTGACTAAGTTCACTATATCGAGTAGTCCTGAGTAAAATGGTGTGTTATCGAAAGATGTAATCGCACCCTAAAGGACTTGACGAAATCAATGCAGAATAAGACTAACCTATCTAATTATCTGGAAAGGGTGAAACCCAACCTTACACACATTCGAGTATAAGGTTGCCCTATTGAGGTAGTATAATCCTTATGAAAGTAAATTACAAACTCGTTATATTCGTTACTACTTGGTTGGATAACCCAACCATTATAAGAAATACATATTTTGTTATAGAGAAGGAGGGGCTAGAATAGTGGAATCATAAGCAGATAAGTTTGTGGATAGAGAAGGAGGGGCTAGAATAGTGGAATCACAACCAGATAAGTTTCTGGAATACTATGTCTATGATGATGGTTTGTCCTCTCACCCTTTAGATGATAGCAGAATGGAAACTACGGTTATTAAGTGTCCACCAGTTATACCATTAGGTCTTGTATATCTAGGTCTTAGTACCATTGCTATATGAGAAAGAGAACCCATACCTTTATAGACAGAGGTTCTTGGGGTATAAGAACCATTGTAGTTGTGAAGATCCATTGAAATGAGACAAACTACTATCTTAACAGATTACATAGTCTATTTGGTAAACAAGACTGTGATATTAGACATGTTATGGATCTAGTCACTTTTAGGGAAGTTGTTTCTAGACCCCCATGCAGATCTTTGGTGGGATGCAATGAAGGACGAGATGTAATCTATGAAGTATAATAAGATATGGGAGCTAGTTGATTTGTCACAAAATTGCAAACATTTTAGTTGTAAATGAGTTTAAAAGAACAAAAGGACTAAGGATAAAGTTTAACTATTTAGGGGTAACTCCACTGCCAAAAGGTTCACTCATAGAGAAAGGTTTGAAATTATTGTTACCTTCCCTCTTATAACCTCGTAGGATACATTTAAAGTGATTATGACAATTGTAGCTCATGATGATATATACATCAAATGGCTGTCAAAACCGCTTTCTTAAATAAAGATCTTTATGAAGACGTCTCTATAGTTCAACTTGAAGGATTTTAGGACATGGCTTGCACGTTAATAAAATTAAGTATATGGTTTACAACAAACCTCCCAAAATTGGTACCTTATATTTGATTAGGTTTTTAACTCTTTTGGCTTCATAGAAAAGAAAGTTAAAATGCGTTTGTATTATAAGATTAGGGGGAGCATAGTTATCTTCCTAGTATTGTATGTGGATGATATATTTCTCACATTGAATGACTTGACCATGTTGCATGAGGTTGAGCAACTTTTGGCCAAGCATTTCAATATGAAGGATTTTGGTGAAGCATCTTTTGTCTTAGGTATTCAGATTCTCTGGGACAGATCTCGATGCTCTTTAGGCCTCTTATAAAGTACATACCTTGAGTGTGTGTTACAAAGCTTTAATATGGCTAAAAGTAAACCTATTGTAATCTCTTATGGTGAGAGATTATCTTTGGCACAATATCCTAAGAATGAAGTAAAGAGAGAGGCTATGAAAAATGATCTATGTTATAGTGTGGTTAGTAACTCGATGTATGCCCAGGTGTGTAGTGGGTTGGACATCGCATTAACTGATGGATAGCTGGGTCGATATTTCGCTAACCTAGGAAGAGACCATTAGAATGCAATTAAACAATTGATAAGCTAACTAAAAAGAATCAAGGATTATATGTTGAAATATAGAAAAGTCAACAGTCTAAACCACTTAGGGAATCCATATTCGAATTTTAGTTATGTGTTAAGAAGATAAGAAGTCCATATCAGGATCAAGCTTTAAGTTTGCAAATGGTACAATGTCATAGAAGAGTGTCAAATAGACACAAGTGACTTCTTCAATTACACATACAGAGTGCATGTTGTGAGGTTACTTCACAGATGGTTTGGCTCAGAAACTTAATTTTTGAGTTATCCGTGGTAGATTCAGTGGTTAGGCCTATTTGATTGTATTGTGATAATCTTACTACTATGTTGTTTAGAAACAATAATAAGAATATCACAAGGCTTAGCACTTGGAGGTCAAATAGTTAACTATAAAGAAGTTGATATAGAAAAGATGACATTGAGGTGGAGCATTTGAGGACTGAGGAAACGTTAGCCGATCCTTTAATTAAAGGACTTAGCTTATTTGTGGTTGAAAGACAGGTATACAGTATGAGTGTTTTGAAGTCCTTAGACATTGTTAGTTAGGGATCGTTATGTTTGCTCTATGTACATTTACACATTTATACATTTTGATGTATTATGAAAATATAGTGGTTCATCAATAAAGATGATCATCATTTATCCTCAATACTACATGTTATCATACGTAGTCATAATACATATGAAAGTTTTAATATTTATGTCAATCTTAAGCATTTTAAAGGTTATTGGGCATATATACAGATTGACCTTTAGCCTATATAATTAGAACACATATAGTTTAATATGTATATCCATAGATCTTGACATGACGTAGGGGATATAAGTTTTAATCCCATAAAGGCTTTCTAATGCAGTTTAGCATTTAGTTAGAGAACATAAAGGTTTTCTCTAATATAGTTTAGCATTTAATTAGAGAATATAAATGTTTTCTCTAATGCAGTTTTGCATTTGGTGAGAGAAAAGAAGATTTCTCTTATGTAGTTTAGCACAAAGTTTAGAGAAATTGAGACCTACAAATAGAAATGATACATATCAGATTATACAGGTATCATCTAAGTTTTCCACACTTCATTTTCTCATTCATGTTAGTGAGGTATTAGATATTCGTGATTATATTGGACCTATGTCACATATGACACATATATTTGATATCTTTTGGTATTGAAAGCCTTGTGAGACCGAATGATGGACTTTTGTTATCTTTGGATCATATGTTTTGTTTTCAAACTTGATCGATCAATACAGTAACGTGAATTAACCAAATTTGAAATTGGTTTTTAAAGTTAAGTTAATAACGCAATTGATTATTGTCCAAGGAGGACAATGTTATAACATTCTCCTCCTGCTTAGTGGACAATGATTAATTGTAATTTTTATTTTTCAATAACTTATCAGTTAAGTTATTAATTTGATTCGGATAAAGATAATAAAATAGCCCAATAAATTATTTGGATTAATAAACTGAAGTTCAGGAGGAAAATTGACCCCGATCAGTAAGGACCGGACCTATATTGATCCTATGATGGGGAGACTCAATATGGATGCCATATAAAGAAGGTTAAGGTCTCTTGAAACTGCTGTAGTAGATCATGAACATAAGGATACTCTGACCCATTCAGAGGGTCATGTATACATAAAGGTATAGAAAGGCTTTATCACGTCTCGGTGAGCATATTTCGAAAAGATTGTGGTGGATTCATACTTGTTACAGCCTTCAAAAGCTTGTTTGAAGTTATGGAACAAAATTTAGGTATTTTCTGCATTTCTTTATTTATTTCCCTTTCATGTCTATCTGAGACATATACTAAGGCTTATGATACGTGTTAAACCTACATGACTCTTATTCCCCTAACGTCTTCCACCAAGGTGTATCGCTATTAAAGATACAATAAGCCATACAAGGAACAAAAGTTTGGTGAAAAGAATAGTTACGAAGATGAACCATTACTCGGAAGTAGAAGTACCTTTAATGCCGATGTAAATGTTTATTTAATGAGTTTATGCAAGGAAGGGAGGGTTAAGGAAGTTATTGAGTATATTGGTCAAGGTGTTTTTGCAGATTATAGGTTTTTGTTACTCTATTTGATTCTTGTGGTAGTTTAAAGTCACTTGAAACGGGAAAAAAGGGGCATGAGTTTTTGAGATAGACTCCATTTGCAAATGATGATGAGTTAAGTAATCAGTTGATTGTTATGTATGAAAAAATGTGCAAGTATGAGGGATGTAAGCCGACTTTTTGATGGAATTCTTGATAAAAATTAGGATTCTTGGCATTTGTTGGTAGAACTTGTCTCCACCTAGAAATTCCTTCATATACAATTCGACTATCATGTTAGGATTTGTTGTCACCACCACCTTTCTTTTGTGTCTGTCAAACACATCAAAGTTGTCCAATTGCATATCCATCGTATAAAACCTGCCACCGCCATGGATAGATTTGGTTGTCGTTAATCATAAGCTTGTTTTGATATAATAAAATTATAGTGGGTCCTATATATAAAAATATTAATAAAATATTTAATTTTTATTTTAAAAAAGATCCCATGCTATCATATATGTTGGACCCCGAACTTTTCTTAGAAGATTAGAACAGGTAAATGAGAAATTTTGGTGATTAGTCATAATTAAAGAACAAATGATTGAAAATGTTTGAGTTAGAAATGATAGACAAGATTAAAATAGTAAATGAGAAATGTGGATAGGTCCATCTTTTGCTCCTGTGTTCTGGTGGATAAGAGATTTTGAAATGGGAAGAATTACAGTGAAAGATAGAAGCAAAATGAAAGCAAAAATGAAGCTAAATATATGTAGTAAGTTAATGAAGAATATGTACATACGTATATGTTCTGTTATTGGTGTTCATGATTAATCATGGATTACAATTTTTATGGATTGTATTGATTTGAAATGAAGTTGAAAATGAGGAGTAAATGAAGTAGAAAAGGTGATCTTGGTATGAGTTGTGTTAAGGAAAGATTGTGAAACAAAATGGGTG
>JANSVB020000458.1:5496520-5506890 GCA_025504935.2 Erythroxylum haughtii
TGAAAGTTAGAAGGAGAATGAAAGCAAAAATGAAGTTGAATTTATATTGTAAATTGATGAAGAATATGTACATATGTGTATGTTCTGTTATTGTTGTTCATGATTAATCATGGACTATGTTTTTCTTTAGAGGATATTCATTTGAAATGGAGTTAAGAATGAGGAGTAAATAAAGTAAAAAAGGTGATTTTGGTATGAGTTGTGTTAAAGAAAGATTGTGAAACAAAATGGGTGGTTGATTTAGAAAATGTTCACGGAGTATGCTTCAGTCTTTCAGCCACAAATTTTTCTCTAGTTATTCAAATAAGACGATTCTTGATTTGGATTAAACTAAAAACATATGTCTATATTTTTTATGAAGATATAGAATTTAAATTATGTTTTTAAGAATCTCAAAATTTGTCATGAATTTGAGAACTGGGTGCAGTACATTGATGGATGAATGTAAAATTAGTATTCTGAATTCGAGGAAAATTCTGGATTGTTTTGGGCTGATTTAGACAAAGTTATCTTCTAGAAAATTGTAGGTTTTTCTTTTATCTTTCCAACGGTATATAGTATGAGAATTTTGGATTTCTAGGCTGAAAGTTACAGTCCTTGTAAGGGAAAATGTATCTTCTGTTTTTTCGTTTCTTCTATGTTTTGCTTCTTTTGTGATAACGTGTCGTCTATGATGACGTGTCATCTGTGCTTTGATTCTTCTGTGAAGATGTGCCTTCTATGATGACGTGTCTTCTGTCTTTTTACTTCTTTTATGTTTGACCTTCTACTTTTTTTCACTTGGTTTTGTCTGTACATATCTTCTACTCCATTTTTTACTCTTCGGAAGATAGAATCTGCCTTCAAGGTCTTCATGAAAATTGTAGATCTTGAAGTCCTTTTTCGAACCATCTAAAGAACATCCTAATATGATATCTGTAGGAAAAGTCATAGAAATTTTCCTGATTTGTCTGCTTTTTTTCATTTGTCAGCTTTTTCATTTGGTTTCGTTTGAACCTATCTTATGCTCCATTTTTTTACCCTTCAGACGATAGAATCTGTCTTTAAGATCTTCATGAAAGTTTTAGATCTTAAAGTCCTCTTTCAAACCATCAAAGAACACACCAATCCAATATCTATAGGGAAAGTTATATCAATTTTTCCCATTCATCTGCTTTTTCTCATTCGACTGCTTTTTCATTTGGTTTCATCTGTACCTATTTTCTACCCCATTTTTGACATTTCAGAAGATAGAATCTGTCTATGAGGTCTTTTTTAAAGTTGTAGATCGTGAAATTCTCTTTCAAACCATCTAAAGAGCACACAAATCTGATATCTTTAGGGAAAGTTATGGCAATTTTTCCCATTTCTCTGCTTTTTCCCATTCGTCTGTTTTTCCTTTAGCTTCGTCTGATCCTATCGTCTAGTCCATTTCAACCATTTAAAAAATCTGACCTCCAGATCTTCTTCAAAGTTTTATATCTCAAATTCCTCTTTGAAATCTTCCTAGGATGATCTTAATCCAACATCTCTAGTGAAAGTTATGCCATTTGTCCCGAGGCAAGTTCAATATGATTAAGGACCAAACCTTGTTTGATTCTTTCGGCCATAATTTTGCTATCCGACCTCCAAATGAAGTGATTTTTGAACCAATAGTTTCTTAACCCATTTTTCTATCCCTACATAGATTTTGATAGCTTTTGGTATTGATTGGAAAAGGATAGATTGAATCAAAGTAAGGGTATCGACTGGAAGAGTAGGAATTGGATATTTTACTAAACATGCTTCAGTATTTTGATGATTTCAGGATCGGTAGAGCCCCGAATAAGATGATTCTGGTTTCAAGATAAACTAGAGACATGAAGCTATAGATGGTATGAAGAATTTGAAATTTAATTCAGTCTCTAAGATTTTCAAATTCTGTGTGGAATTTGGTTTTAGTGTATTGCTTCAATCTAACAACAGTCTGAAATGTTTGGGCCCTAACTTTCAAATTTCTAAACCAAATAGATTGAATTTGGTGTCATCGGAAACTTAAGACAAGGAAGAACACTTTTTTAAAAGAAAGAGTTATGTCAGAATATTCAAGGGTACTTTTGGCAAGACGCTTAAGTATAAAAGACATAAAGCCTAAATGGAAGGGCAAATGGGACATTTCTCAATCATTAACGGTATAATTGGAAGAAGAAGTGTTGTCTTGCATTTTAAAAAGAGAGGAGAACGAAAATTGAAGAGAAAAAAAAGGAGTGTCATGAAAAAGAGAGAGAAATACGAAGAGAAGAAGAGAATGAGAGAAAGAAGAGAAAACAAGCTAGGGTTTATCTTTTCTTAGTCTTCTAAAGAGATTTTAGAGTTGTTCAAGAAAGGAAAAAAGGATGTGCAAGAGAAGAGATTTCCTTTGAGCTAAAGATCTCTTCAATTGATGAAGAATCAAGGTAAGATCATTTTGGATCTTTTGGATTTTTGGAAGGATTTTGGTCCATGGAGTTTATAAAATGCTTGGGTTTAAGCATTCTAGAATAAATTTTAGTGATTTTGCATTGAGGGATTTTCTATTGGATTCCTATTGAATGAAACTTGGTTTGTTTTAGGGAACCAAGAGAATCCTACCCAAGAGCAAGGAGAAAGACAACCTTGACTTGGATTTTTGCAAGCAAATTAGATGGGTGATATACTCATGGTTATTGTGTAAATAGGTATTTTGCCTATGTGTGTGTATATGCTAGAATTGCTAAATTGTGAATTACTATGATGTGTTTTATGTTATACATGTAAAGATGTATGACATTTTGATATAAGTGAATTGTGATTTTGTTATGCCTTGAAATATGTCATGGCATTTTGTATGAATGAAAAGAAAAGAAAGAGTATGAAAAGTATGAAAGCATTTCATAAAATGATTTGAGCATTGATTATATGCTTTTGTTTGAGCGAAAGAGGAATCATTTCGTAGTCACATACATATCGATGTAAAGCCTTCTCCCGATTTCTCGCTTGTGACACACGAAATTCAAAAAATAGATTTGTTTTGTTCATGGAGTAAACTTCAGTTTCTTTATTTTGTTTCATGGAACCCTCGAGCCAATTGTTTATGCATTGCATAATTGAACTGTCAAGTTATGATGCGATTTGAGTGTTATGCTTTAATTTTAAATTACATCCAATATGTCCTATGCGATGCTATATTGAATTATGAAATGTGAATTGGAATTGTAAAAGCCGACCTGTCATTTCTAGAGTAAGATAAGAAATGTATGCCTATATGAATGTACATATATATATATGTTTGATTGTGTGGCTCGTTGCCAATGGCTATAAATATATTAGCCACTGAACTATGTAACTCACCCCACTATTCCCTCTTCAAGTGCAGAAAGAGACGGATAGGAATCCTTGCAAGGCATTGAAACTCCAAGATAGTAAGAAACTTTTGTAATTAAGTTATTTCAGGAACTTTTTGTATTTTAGAATCATGTCAAGCATAAGCATTCAATTGTATCTTTTTGTATTTTATATTTTGTATTTTGTATTTTGTAATAAGCTTGTATAAACTCTGTTTGGATTGATTAATGAAATATGATTGAGTTTTGCTTGTGTTTCTCAAAATTGTGATGTTTGATGTTTGACTGTTGTGGGCACGCCACCCTTGTGGGATGACAGGCTTTATTTTGGCTCTGGATTGTTAGGCTCTGGAATCGGAGTCCAACAATGTGGATCTCATGTTACACAATAAAATATTGTAAACATCTATCAGGTCATTGTTGATCTGACATAAAACTGATGACGTCATATTTCGTTGATTTCTCTGTTAATTTAGAATTAAATTTTAATGTTTTCCAAATATTAGGGTTTAGTTTGTACTCTCTAAAATGTTAGGGTTCAATTTGTCAGAGGATGTAAACATTGGGGTTAAGTATGACCATTTTGCCTTTTCATTTTACAATGTCTCTTTGTTGAGTAAAGGTTATAATATTTGTGGGTGTCAAATAATTCTTAAAGTCATTTTCTGTTTTCTACATTATGAATCTCTACAATATTATTACCAGAAGCACATGGTTTGGGTTTTAGATAAAGAAGAAGAGAAATAGGTTGTTACTTTATTTTTATGGACTACAAATGAAATTTCCAGTCTAGAGCGCAAAGAGTCGATGACAACTTATGGTGTGCTATACATGGTATATAAAATTTGGTAAAAGAAACAATTTCCTTTTAGCCATTTATACCACTACCAAAAAATAACTAAGCAACCACTTATATTTGTATAATTGTGTTATCTTAGATATGCTAGTGACTTTTTAAAGGATCTAGTTATATAGGTATTCCACTGAGGAAAATAAATCTCAGATATGTTGGTGACTTTTTAAAGGATCTAGTTATATAGGCTAATTCCAATGAGGACAATAAGTCCTAATAAGTGTGGATAAGTTATTTATTGATTCAATGATGAGGAGGCTAAATAAGGTCACCATAAATAGTTGCTAAGGTGTCTTGCTACTTGTTTAAGTAAGAGTTTATCGACATTCAATTTTTCTAACTAGTTAAGAGGCCAACATATTAAGAAAGGCACAGAAATATGTTAGTGATATAAGGATATATAACTTTTATAAAGGTTAATTGAAAGTTTCAAGAGCTTATTCAAGCAATTTAGTAGCTTATTCATCGTTTAATGGATAGCAAAATAAGTATATTTTCACATTTTCTCTGTTAATACAAGTGTATGGTTAATCATGGGTTTATAATTAAAGCTTGTGTTATGACTAACATGTGATATCAAAGTACTTCCATGATTGTATGAATTTGAACATAAATTTTCAAATTTCTCGATAATAAAATCGAAGAAATTAATATGTTTTTGCTTATACACATTGCATATTTGTTGTTTGAATTGATTTTGAATAAACATTGAGTGAAAAGGTCAAAAACAAACTTAAAAGTATTTTTTGACAAAATATAATCTAAATTCAAGAAAAATTTACTGAAAAAGTCATCAAAATTGTGTTTTTCCATTGACTATAAGGAGATTAGATGAAGAGGCATGCAATTGCTCCTGAGATGCGTTCAACATTTGACCTGTGTGATACACACGTGCCAGACAACTGGCACATGTGGAAACCAGACATTGGACACGTGTCCTATTAAAGATGGCACGCATCTGGCATATGGTATGAACAAGCCTTACGTATCCAAAGACGTATGAGGTTTGGCGCGTGCCATACACACACCATCTACAATATGCTACATTATAAAATCTCAAAATTTTCAAAATTCACTCAATGATCCTTCAAAATATTTTGGTTTAGTTTTTGGGGTCTTGTAAATTTATAAAGTGAGTTTTTTTTATTTATCACATTGATAATAAATAAGTTTTAACTCCAAAAAAAATCAAATAAGTTTATTAAAGTCATCATTGAGCGAATTTTCATACATTTGACTTGAACTAAAAGAGATATATGTGGATTTTGTATCGCATATGGTATATTTATTGTTCGATATAACATGATTATCACTCTGATTGAGATTTTCACAATAATGAATTCTCAAATAAAGTTTGTTGAAAATGTTTTCAATAATGATATGTGATAATGAGTATATACATGAGGATTTTGCATTTATAAATGATATATTGTCATATATTTTATGCTCATGTACAAGAATGTGAGGATAATATATGTGTATATCCCTTGTGCTTATAGATCCATTTAGATACTAATAAAAATGTAGTTACCACAGTG
This sequence comes from Erythroxylum haughtii, assembly GCA_025504935.2. Classification (NCBI taxonomy): domain Eukaryota; kingdom Viridiplantae; phylum Streptophyta; class Magnoliopsida; order Malpighiales; family Erythroxylaceae; genus Erythroxylum; species Erythroxylum haughtii. Next base: position 5,502,232 of record JANSVB020000458.1, read on the forward strand.
GCCTTTCAACTTAATACTTGAATTGTTCTACTTGCATGTTTGGAAATGTCTTTAGTCTTTTGTTTGGTTATTCTACCTACATATATTGACCTTATATGAGATTTTTAGATATACATAAAGGCTTAAGATGGATGAAAGTTATTACTTAAATGATATATTCACTCACAAGTGGTTGAATCATAAAAGTTAATGGTGTGTACTTTGGTCGCTTTATTTGGAGGTCTTATCTACATGTATTATGCATTCAACCTACAGGTGTTTAATGATATATGCGATAAGATGCTTAATATATATATTATTTTATGGCTTTGAGTATCAATGTTATCTTACATTTGTACTGATCATTACATTATCAATTTTGTAATCTCCTTCTATGTGCATAACAAATGTCACAGTTGAAACCCTTATGGAATTCAATTTTAATAAATGGAAGTAAGATGTGGAATTTATGGTGGCAAAGACAAATATCAATATGGCCACGATTAAGGATAGGCCATTAGCATCGACATCTATCAGTTCAGCGACTAAGAGAGCAACATATGCAGCCTAAGAAAGCTTAAATATGATATGTTATTTGACCATAAAGAGATCTATACTAGACCATCTATTAAGTAGATTTCCAAAAATGAACATAGTAAGGGATTTTCTCAATAAAATCTCACAAAGATATAAGGTATCTTTTAATGCTGAAATGAATACCTTATTAAAAGAATTATACTCTATGAGATATATAAGAGCAATGGAGTGAGGGAGTACATAATTAGGATGATCCACCTTTAGACTAAGCTAAGGGCATTAAATATTTGTATTCCTGATGCTTGTATAGTTCACTAAGCTCTAAATATGCTTCAATTAGTGTTTGGTATTCTGGTTACCACATACACTTCTCAGGATAAAGCTTAAGACAAAAACGCACGTTGTGTTTTTTTTTTCCTTCCCTGAATCAGGACGCCTCTTAGATGGTTATGTTCTTGCTTACCTTGTTTCTATTTCAGCTTCCTGGAATGTCCTTGTCTGAATAAATTGTTCTCCCTTAATTTTTGTTGATCGTCAAGATATCCCTCCAACCAGTGACAAAACATGATACATAAAGCTAACACAGTACACTCTGCCTTTCATACAATACTGTACTGAAGTAACACTAATTACAAAATTACCTAGTGGCCCACTAACATTATTGTCTATGGTTATAAAACATCCATTAGAAAACCATATAATTAACATGGAGTTTTATAGTTATTCTAAGAAGATTATCCGTGATGTTAGATGACAGGTGTTGAGGATGCCGTTAAGGTTTACATCGAATAGAACTTTTTGAAAAATTGTTTACAAAAATGCCTCATTTCCTTACCATTAAGACAAAATCACAACCATATATTTCTAGAGATGCTGGAGTCTAAAGTAGATGATCATTGTTTCCTTTCCATTTCAGTTATTACTTCAACTTCGTCATTTGCAATTCTCATCTTGTCTAAGTTTTCTTCATTTTCCCTACGATTTACTTCGACTACTTGGAAAGAGTGGGGGTTTAGATTAAGTGAGTTCAACGAGCCAGTGCAGGGAAACACAGGAAGTACCAGTTAAACAAAGAGTAGGTATCTTAATGAATATGGAGAAACAGAGTAGATACTAAGTAGCAGAGTAATAGCTTGACACAGAATTTCCATCTAGTTGTAGACTACAATGTGGTGATCTGTTGCTTTGAGCAAGAAAGCTTCAATCTTTGTTTCATACTAAACGTCTATAATGGTGACCATGAGTTCTAAACAGTTCGATGCCCTGTTCAAGATACAATCAACAAAAAGTGGTAAAGGTGACAAAGCTTATTTCGAACCTTTGCTCTTCCAGACAAAGCCACTCAAGCCTTCGGTTAGATGTTCATGAAAGAAGTCATTTTCCGGAACATAGCAACAGAGTTGTCACATGAAGGTTTGGAGAAATGGAACGCATGACGCTCTCCTTCTGCTTCCATAATCTCAACCTCACCATTCCATCCACTCTTTTTAAGATTCTCATAGTAATACCACCCCCTATGTCTCAATATATCCTTCTGAGCAACAGTCACAAGAACCTTAGAACACCCCAAGTTAGCAAAATTTGCATCAGCTACGGGATTGATAAAAGGGTCATCGCAGCCACTAGTAGTAGGACATAAAAGTCGCCAAAAACGACTCATTGATTCACTTAACTTGTTATCATTGACCTCATCACCAACTGGTTCTTCACCCCAAAAAAGGGGGTGAACCAAAATAATCCCAAACAAATCAAACCCAAATAATTTATCTTGGCCATATCTCATCCCCATTTGGTGTGCTATAGTAGCACCAGCACTATTTCCAGCGATGGAAACTTTACCAGGATCAGCATGAGAGTTCAACCACTCTTCAGGACCATTTCCATCAACATGAGAAGCAACCCACTTGAGAGCAGACCAGCAATCATCGAAAGCAATAGGGAGAGGGTGCTCTGGGGCTCTCCTGTAATCGACAGACACCACGATAACATCAACATTCGAGACGAAGGAGTTAAGGTAATTATGGTAAGTGGGAGAGAAGGCGGTCTGGGTAACAAAGCCTCCACCATGAAAGTAAACGAGGAGAGGAAGCTTTTGGATGGTACTGGCAATGTGTTTTGGAAGGTAAAGTCTTGATGAAAGATTTTCCCGTGGTGAGTAGACAACATCTTTAGAGAGAACGTCGGATTGAGGATCAAGAGAAGGTGGCACAGTAGCAGTCCCTTTGAGTCTCTCTATACGACCATCTTTGTATATGCGAAGTAAGGGGAGGTAACTTTCTGCAACTTCAGGATCGTTAATGGATGCCATGGACGAGGATGCTAAGGACGTAGAAAGAAGGCGAGAGTGATCCGAGTCAGTCTTGCGATTTGATTTTGATACGATGGTGCTGATATAAATAGGATAAATTTTTAAAATTATAAAATGTTTTTTTAAAACTGATAAAATGTTTCTTAAGTTTTATAAATATGTAAAATTAATTTTTAATAGCTTACTTCTTAATATTAATTATAGTACAACATATTCTCTCATGTCTTGTATCCAAAAATTAATTCTATTTATCTTTTCAATTGTCCTACCTCACTTCTTCCAAATTGATTCCATTTACACACCCCGTGGGAATCACCTTCTTCAAAAACATGTATGCTGAGGTACAACCCTCATAAGCAATGAGATAAGAACCAAGAAGAGTGATATATTTAAGGGGTGACGGTGACAATAACTGGTAAGGGTTACGACGTAGGTTTGTAATTTCAGGAGGACAGTTAAAAGCTTTTTTTTTCTTTTTAAAATTTTAAACCATTACTCAATTTTCAATTGAAATCTCTATTATCGTTCAGTCAATTGGGTATTATCGATATTAACTAATAATGTCAATATTATCTAATATTTTTATCCGAAACAAAACTATTAATTTTTATATTATTTTTTGATCGATATAAAACTATTTAGTCAATATTTACGGTACAGTAAAATATCCAAAACCTTGATAATATAGAGTAAGTCCAAAATTACAAATTGATGTGTTTGAATAGGTCTTTTGGATCCTTCAATTTAACTCTTGTGGATTGTCCTTAAGACTTATTCTTTCTTCAAACTCTAAAATTTGTTGGAAGTTATAATATTAAAATTTTAATAATTGATAAAAAAGCTTGATAATAATTGTCTTGCAAATCATAATTTATATACCATTTCTCAACTATTAGTTTGAATGTTTTATCAACATCATACATGTACAATTGAACCAAAAAATTCTTTTACATACATTTCATGCTGGGACGTTTTCTACAATATAACTTTTTACTATAACAAAGTTGACCTTTTAGAATGACAGAAAACGTAGCTAAATATCTCAAACATGTTGTCTATAGTTATTAGCTACGTTGATGTTTACATCACCAAATTTTTCACCCCACCAAATTTTCGTAACTAAACATTTTCAAAAATTATAAACAAAAATTGTCAGTTATGAAAAATTTTCATAGCTAAAGCATTACCAAAATGTAGCTAAAAATCGAATCTTGGAGGGAAAAAATTGGTGGCAAATGACTGATGATGAAAATAAAACATAGCCAATAATTTTTTATTACGTTTTTATCTTCATAGCTAAATAGTATTAGCTATGTTTCCGATAATGTAGCTAAATATTATTAGCTACTTTTTCTATAACGTAGCCAAAAGTTTTTTGCTACGTTTTATATAACATAGTCAAATGTTATTTCAAATTTTATTTACTATGTTTTAATAATGTTGTGATATATTATTTATTACATTTTTAATTCATGATATTGAAAAATATATTTTGTATATAATGTATTGATATATTTTTATTGTGAATTTATTATACAAATAAATTGTTTAAAATTATTATTAATTCAAAATATTGAGCATTGTATATATAAAGTTAAATTACATAAATATAATTAAATTATACTAACAAAAGAATATTCTTCTTATACAAGAAATTAATGACAACTTTAACAATTTCTTATGGATAAAATAATAAATAAAGAGATCAGTTTATAAATTATAAATGCTTAGATTTCACTTATCAGTTACATCTTCATCCATTTTGTAATCTGAGAAAAAAGTATTAAATTTAAATTATAGTACATACAAGAAATCAAAGAAAAAGTATAGGAGAC
>JANSVB020000458.1:5557836-5579309 GCA_025504935.2 Erythroxylum haughtii
GGTGATAATCAAGTTGATTCACCATCCAACCTTTCATCGTATTTATTACCAAGCAGCTGAAAGATAAATCAGTTATTTCAAGTCTTCTATGGATTTTTCAAGTTTCTCAAATGAAAATTGATGGCTTTAATAAGATTTGCAGGTGGCATCATATATAGGCTGTTGAAGTCGGAAGCAATAAAATAGCAACTGCTGAAGTACTTCTGACCTCAACAGCTTCCATAATTAATTCAGGTTTTTCTGTTATTTATCGACTTCAAATGAACTTTTTAAGGCTTTGAATCTGATGGAGTTGCGAATTGAAGGCTGCAACCCTGACAGAAGCAAAGATTGCAGCGTACCAGAAGCATGAACATCAGCGTTTTGAAGCTGTCAGCTTGGTTACTTACTTTGGCTCAGACGCATCTCCAGCCTTTTTCTTTCTACGTTTTACTAATAATGTATTTCACTTCAAATGTAACTTATTTAGGTGCTATTCAGTCCATTATGATCAATATAATAATTGGTTTTTAGTTGGCTTATTCATCGTAGTGGACTTAGTTGTAAACTACATCCTTCTCTTCCTCTTGGTTTTCTTCTATTTCTAGTCCATATTTTCAACTTCAATCATGGGCTGACGTTGTAATTTTTATGTATATAAACTCCCGTTGGTTAAACTTGCTTGCTTCTACTCTATTTTTCTTTTTCTCGGTTTCACTTGTTTCTGTTTTGAGCTTTAGCTTAAAACTCTACATTAGCTGCATTTTTGACAGACATTATATTTTTTATCTTGAGTACTTCGAATCCTAAGTTGAATTTTTCAACTTCAATGTGGCTTAGTCATTCACCTAACATACGGAAAGTTATGTATACATCAGTTTGTTGAGAGCAAGAAATCAATTAAGATGGCTGCGACACTGGCACGACTATAAATGTGATGACCACACTGAAGATTTTTCTTAATATCCATTTATTCTGACCATATAATTCTACTTCCACAATGAAAAGATTGATGTGGATAGCTGAGCTGTTCTATTAGCATTTTGGTTTTCATCTTTGTATATGATGCTCTACTGCACTGGAAGAACTCCTTTAACTGAATTAATTATGCTGATTCTAGATTGGTTTCCTTTTGATTAATTGGAGTGTCGTACATTTAAATGACGATTAGGCAGAGTGTACTTTGTGTTGAATAATCATAGCGTTAATCATGTCGTATTCAATAACGATACTCTGTACTTGAGCTTCTTCAAAATTTGTTCAAGTTTGTGATAAACTTTACACGGTTTATTGGAGGCTTGGGAATGCAGCTGAACGGTAGTATCTCAGGGTTTTAACCTGTGCCATCCATTCTTGTTCTTGGTTATGAGAACAAATGACTTTGTTAAAGGTTATCATCTTCTTTTTATCATTATTTCAAATTCCATAATGCTGAATTCCTTTCCATTGTTGCTTTAATTGAATGGTAGACAACTGTAATAATGTTTGATGTCCAATTTAATGGCCTGAAATTTGCTTCAGATGATATATAATGCTGACTTGGTAAGCGTTTGATGACCATTATTGCCATCACAATCATGTCATATCCTTTTTTCATAGTAAGAATTTAAAATTTATTTTATTATTTTAAATTAATAAAATCTTGATTATTACTTATGTAAATATTTGCTAAATATTTATGAAGTTAATTAAATTCACATGGAGTATTATTGATTTTGTATATATTACTATGTCTATATAAATATTGTAGGTGCACATGGTAATAACAAAATTTTGGCATAAATTTAATAAATGGTCCTTTCTAGAGTTTTTAATATTAATTATAACTTTTTTAATAGCAATAGAAGTAATTTTTAAAATGGTATTGAAAAATCGGGTCTTATATGTTTCTAATTTGCATAAAGGTATACAAAATCTTTACGAATTTATAAGTTTAATCTGATTTCAGCTGATATAAATAAATTCTTTTGGTTTTTGTTTAAATTTTCAAGGTATCCAGAGTTTAGAGCCAGAGAGGATTTTGTTTCTTTGACTATAAGTGGATTCGTAAAATGTTCCAAGTGAGTCTGAACATCATCAGAAACACTAAATAAAGTAAGTAAATTCATGTGGTTTGGAGGCAATGGAGACCACTGAAAAAGTGAAAAACTAAATCATGGATCATTCAGTACACAGTTGGTTGGCCGGTGGGTTGGAGGGGAGAGTGACTTGTCGGTTCTCACTCATTAAAAGTTGTTCATGTCACTCAATAAACAGTCTTTGAATTATGTAGCATATAGTTTTAACCATGAGGCTGTAGTCTCTAAAGAAAAAGTAATCTGACTTCCTTTCATGACCATCCTGTTTGCCTGATTTTCCAATGCTGTGGAGCTGTTAATGAGAACTACGTATACCAAAAGTAAAGCTGAGCGGATGGGCTAATTAAATAGTCTCTCTCTGCAATAGGCAAGTTGGAGATATCAGGAAGAGTCAGAGAGACCATATCCTATATAAATATCTTTGTTTTTTTTTTTTTTTCCCTCGTATGAAAGGTAAACTGGAAGCCAAACTATATTGTCTGCCTTAGTTAAGGATCTTCTCAGGATGAGGCCGATTCTGGTACATTAGCTTCTATTAGTTTAATTTCGTGGTTTGCACCTATATAAGTAAAGATTACTGCAAATACTTCTGGATTTTGGTTGTAGGAAGCTGACATATAGTTGCTGCAGACCTGCAGGAAAATTTACTATTGTTTTCATTAAATGTAGTTCTATACAATTGACTGGGCAAATAATTTAACTAAAATATGTAATTTATTAATCATGATATATTTAATAATTTGACTAACGTGTATTTGAGTTGCGAATTTTATTGATATAAAAGAATTTAATGACAAATTATTTATCTAGATAATTTATGTGGCAGATAAGCTTCACGAAACTGATACTAGTTACAGGTGCAAGCGGAGATTAGTATTAGTCTAGGAATGAATGACTTAAAGATGCCTTCTTACAGTTGGGACCCCAGGACATCTCGTGGGCTAACAAAAAAACATACAAGTAAAAAAGACTGATGGATTGTTACTTGGGATGCTTTAAGAGGAGCTACCAGAAGCAGAAAACAGGAATTTAAGAGAAGACAAAAGAGGAATCTAAGGTAAGGCATGGCCGTTATGCCACCATCTCAAATTCTTTAATCGTCTTCTTCATCACAGGTCTGCTTAAAGCATATGGTCCTGGTGGCAATGGCTTATTTTGTTTTAAGTCCCAAAGCTTTGAAGAGTCTTGAGAATATTAATGTTTCAGTTTTATATAATATCATAAAAGGAAGGAAAATTATATTATTGTTACTTTGCGTTAAGAAAGTTCTCCACTTCCCCTTTCAGATCCAATTTCGGCAATCGTCATAAAAAATTTCAGGTTTGCTTCATGGGAGTGTAATGCTTAGTGCCTCCTTTCATATTTTAGCATAGTATTGAAAGATGGAGGAAATATTACGTTACTTGGCTGTGTATGAAACTTTATGGAAAAAATCAAATCGGTATTACACTTAAAAGAGCCTGCTGCTACATGGTATTGTCTTCATTACACTATGCATAGGGCACTAAGGAAATTAGTGTGACTTTAGAATGAGGCAAGACCTCTGAAGAAAGTTGGAATAAAAAGAAGAGAAAAGGTACCCAATATCCACTAGTTTAACCTACATGCGTAGGCTGGTCGAATATCGATTGGTTAGCTGGTTGGTTGAAGAGAAAGAAGAGTTCTTGGCTCTAACACATGACTAAATAAAGTTTGTCTAATTGACTGAAACTGACATCAGTTCATTTTGAACATTTTATTTATATTACCTTTTTCCTTTAAAGAATGAAAAGAACAGACCCACTAGCCATCATTTTCTTTGTAAGAACATTTTTAATTTAATCTGAGTTTTATCTTCTTATTAACTTGTTTTTTACTTCTGAGCAGAATATATGCTTGTAAGTGGGATTTGGGGAGACTTGTGAGCAGGTCCACGTATAGCAGCACTTTGATGCAATGGAGTCGTTGAACAATTATGTCTCGTTGTCCCACCATATTCCTTATCATGTCAAGCATAGAAAAGTCTACAGCATTATAGATTCTCTTTTTTTTTTCTTACAAAGGATAATAAAACAAACAAACATCACACAACTCAAACTATAAATACCTTACTAGTGCAGTATTTTGTGGTACAAAGCTCCTTGCTTATCTCAATGGATGAGCTCCATAATGACCGTCGGAAGCTCCTGAAGTATATGCAAGCTTGAGCTTGATAAAAGTACTGAGAAGCCACGCTATCGGCCCACTAGTTTTCTTCGCGGTATATATACTAAAAATGCACCTCCCATGCTCAATGGATTAAACCACAGGTACTTGTCACCAAAAACTTATCTTCAGACAAAATTATATTGGAAGAGGAAAGAATATTAATCACCTTTAATAATCCACTTCAACGATAACGCGTCGATATCCAAGCATTCATGTCAGTGTAAGGTCCGAGTGGACTCTCCAGAGTTCGACAGCTGGTGGCGAATCCCTTCCAATGTTCTGTAGAAATCCACTACATCACTGTCCGTGGTAATCCCTAATTAATTCTCCAGCAGTAACAATATTAGATCCTTGTTTAACCGCTCCATCTGTATTTAATTTGACCCAATCCTCTGTCGGTTTTGTCCAACCAACTAAATTGCCCACAAGCAAACCCTATGTCGTAAACACACAACTTTCCATAGCTCTTGCCTTGACCATCCAATCAATATAATCCATAACGGCTTTAATACCTTCTTCCGGCCAAACAAATTCAGCCTTAAAAAGACTTTTGTTTCTCCATTACCATAAAAACCAACATGCAACTCCATATATTGTAACCCAATCAACTTGCTTTACTTATGGTGCTTCATAAGGTTGGATTTTACCCACATCCCCTCATCTTGTTGAAAAATTCCGTATCAACCACCTCAGATGGGAATTTACACCAGAAGGCTTTCACTCTCGGACAATCCCATAAAACATGCAATGTTGACTCTTCTTACCCACAGAAGTGACAACTGCTATCTATTGTGATATGCCGAGCTACTCGCTGTTGATTGGTCAGTAGTTTTCTCTTAGCCAGTAACCAAAGGAAGGTCCTAATACGTTGGGGCCTAACCCATTTCCATATTAACTCCCATATTCTATTATTCGCATCCTTATTACTAACTTTGATTAAGTCATAAGCTGACGTCGCTGCGAACCTCCTATGATCAGTATGTCCCCACACCAGCTTATCTTCCTCTATGCCTTTTACATTAGGACGAATCGCTGCAATATCTATACATATTGTGGAAGAAAGATATTGTTGGAACAAATTTCACAGCCAGGTGTTGACTTCATTCGTAAAATCCTCAATTGTAACAGAAAGAACGCTATCAGGAATTGAAGAGGTCATCACGAATATCAATGGTCCCCAACCATTCATTCAATTATCTAGCCAGAAGAAAATACGTCTGTCATTACCCAGATTCTATTTTATACCTTGTCATACAAACAGCCAAGTTGCAGATATCACCCTCCAAATGACCGAAGCCCCTTTCCTAGCTAGCGTGTGAGGGATATGATATGTATCTATTTGATATTTTGCCCTTACGATCTGGACCCGTAAAGCTGTGGGTTGAGTAATCAAAGCCCAGCCTAACTTTGTCAGTAGCGCATCATTGGAAGAACAAATGCATTTAATGCTTAGGCCCTTGCTTTTTTGAGCTGACACACTGTCTCCCATTTAACTAAATGCATTTTCCTATGCTCATCTGTTGAACCCTATATAAAATCCCTTATGATTCTCTCCAAATCATCGCAAAGTTGCCTCAGAATTCTCACCATTTGCATCTTAAAAATTGAGAGGGACAAAAATACTGATTAGTTTAAAGTTACTTGCCCTGCTAGAGACAAAATCCTTGCACACCATCCTGCATGTGCATTTTCTTGAGAAACGTTCTTGGAGAAAAAATCCAAACTTTAGCAGTATTAACTTTTTGTCCTGAAGCTTTACAAAACACCTCCAAAGTCATTGCTATCACTTGCGTCTGTGAACTCGTAGCTTCAGCAAACAAAACGAGGTCATCTGTAAAGAAAAGATGGGAGATGTGCAGTCCTGTAGGACTTAGCTTTATCGGTTTCCAAATTCCGTATCCTACCTCCTTCGAAATAAGGTGACCTAGTCTTTCCATATATGGCACAAAAAGATAAGGCAAGATCTAATCGCCTTGCTGAATACCCCTTGAGGGATTGAAGAGATTAGTAAAGGTGCCCTGCCAAGCGACTTGCATAGACACAGTCGTCACACACTTCATAATGACACTGATTAAATTTTCAGGTATCCTAATGTCCGTTAAAGTGTTTTGTATAAAATCCCAGCAAAGTCGGCTGTATGCTTTTCCAAATCTACATTGAAAGCAAAGTACGTTGTCTTCCCCTTTTTCTTTCACATCGAATGAATGACCTCATGGGTGATGATAATATTATCGGTTATTTTCCTTCTAGGTATAAAACTGCATTGATTCGCCTCCACTAGATGATCCAAATGGTTTTTCAATCGATTCACAATAACTTTAGAAATAATCTTGTAAAGCATAGTACAGAGGCTAATTGGTCGAAATTGAGAGATATTATTCGGAGAGGGGATTTTGGGGATCAATACCATAATGGTTTGATTCAGATCCTTTACCCATCATTCCAGTCAAAAGACTTCCTGGATATATACGTCACCATTTTTGGCCCTACCTTCCCCAATTGATTTTGAAAAAATAATGCATTGAAACCATCTATACCAGGGGCTTTATTTGGATTCATGTCGAAAACCGCCTTCTTGATTTCGGTTTCATGGATTGGAAGGGTTAAGTCATGAACTCTTTCCTCCGATAGCGAAGGAACAACTCATGAGATCAGAAACCAGTGCATATTCCTATCTTCGTTAGTATAAAGTTGGACAAAAAACATCCTAGCTAATAGACGTAGTTGCTCTAGATTAGATATCAATGACCCATTGGAAGCAATGAGCCGCTCTGTCTTCATTTTCTTTCTTTCTGATAGAGTGATAGTGTGGTCATATTTGGTATTCCGATCACCATTCGAAATCCATTCACATCTGGCTCTCTAGTGTCAAAAAATTTCCTCCTCACATAGTACCTACATCAATTCCCCACTCAGTTTTTCCTTCAAGAATAAAAGTGAATCCAAATTGCCGACCTCCATAGCCCTCTGAATTCCTTCCAACTGTGCTAACGGTCTTTTTTTTCGATGGAATATATTGCCAAAAACTAACTTATTCCATCTCATAAGGTGGTTGAAGAATTGGGCTAAAGATTTACTCAACATCTCCTCTACTGGTATGCAATGCTCTGCTACCACATCATCAAAACCTACATGTGTTAGCCAAGCATTTTGGACTCGAAACGCTGGAATCCCTTTTATTCTTGGTTAGGGTCTTTGTAAATGAATCAGCATAGGTCTATGATTTGAACCAAGAAAGGGTAAATGATGATCCAATGTTTGAGGAAAATCTTATAGCCAAGACGTCGAACCAAAAACTCTATCTAGCCTAGCTTGTATCGTTCCTCTCCACCAAGTAAACTTTGATCCAATAAATCCCAAATCATGTAGTCCACTCCCATGCACCCATTCCTTAAATTGTTTATTCACTACTCGCATTGACTTTATTCCACCCCGTTTATATAAGATCTCAATTTTAGCATTAAAATCCTCTCCTATAAGTTAGGGTATATGAATAGAACATCCTACCCATCTTAAAACTAACTAGATAATGGTTTGAGAAGAGAATTATGGGCTAGCATAAATTGTTGTAAAATCGAACGAGCAATAATCATACTTGATGGTGGTATGAATAAATTGGCGATGAGCTATTACTACTACGATATCAAATTCATCCGTCCATAACATCCATATCCCTCCAAAAAAGCCTTCAGTTTCTACTATAAATGAATAATCAAACCCTAAACTAAGGAGTACTTAGTATGTCCGAGATCTACTAATTCGAGTTTCCATCAAAACTAGGATACCAGTTTTGTAATTATGAATGTAGGTACGCAATATGGCATGGAATCCATATTATGATCGACATACAGAAATTAAAAATGTGAACTGTCTACTTCTACAACTGAGTGTAAGATGTAGCTCTGACGTAGGCTTTTGTGTTTCCATCGCCCTATGTTTGTGTTGCAATCTCCTCGTTATGTCCCTTTAGATTTGTGTCTTTCAGCATACTTGACCCTCCTGCTAAATCTGGAGGTTCAGTGGGAGGAAGTGTGGTTAAACCCTACCAACCACCTCAGGCTCCTCGATTCCTTCCATCAGATGGAGTCGCTCCTCATCATCTTGCTCTCTATTCTCAATGACCTGATTATCACAGTCCATTTCAGTATGAGAGTTCATTTTAACCACTAGATGTTTATCTAGTGATGTGGGTTGGAGTTGAAGTATAGGGAAAGTATCTGATCCCTTTTCCTGGTGACAATTGGCCTGGGATCGTTCCCCCTAGGTCTGCTTAATTGTGGCTACCAACTTTCCTTGTGAAGCATTCCTTGAATTCCATTTAGGCCCAGAAGACATAAACGTTGTTCCCTGTTGAGATTGCTTTCCTTTGCCAATTAAGTTTGCCAAATTAAATATTTTTCCAAATCCAACAAAATTACTATTCTATGGGGTCTCTGTCTGTGATGTAGACTCTTCCCCCATGAGTTCCTTCTATGATAGTATTGAAAACCAAGAGCCTCCTATTTGATGAGCCTCCCTGTTGCTTCCCATCTGTTCCTGACGGTTCATGGAATTTCATGGAGCCTTCCATTGCACCTGAATCTAGGGTCTATAGTCGTTGGTTTTCATGCCTGTTTGCTTCTTATCTGCTGCACCTGACGTACTCCCCTTTCCTGTCACTCCTTCTCCTTCACCGGAGATTGGGTTATGAGGTTCAGATTAAGTACGTTGTTGTCATGGACAAACAGAAGAGTCATGATCTACCATTCCGCAACTATAACAGATTTGTGGCAGCCCTTCATAAGCCACCAGTATCATCTCCCCGTCGAGCTCCACGCTTGTATGTAAAGGAGTACTCAAGTCAATATCAACGATGACTCGCACAAACCTCCCACGTTGGGCCTACAGTGTTGCTTCATCTATCTTAACCGTGTTCCCCACTAGGTTTCCCAGAGCTATTAGGATCATTGGGTGGTATTGTGCGATGGATAATTCCAGGAACCGAAGCCAATCCATCACTTTGTTAATTTGTCCTTGCGATGGTCGGAAGTTTGGCATCCATCGTTGAATAGAGAGTGCTTGCCCGAAAACAACCCATGGATCATTAGTTAGAGCCTTAATATAGTCATCTTTCTCAATGAACTTTACGAGGAAATAGTCATTTTCTAGATCAACAATCTTCATAGGGCCTCGCGGGTTCCACATCGTCTTCAACCGGGAGCTTAGAAGTCGATATCCAATACGTCGACCCAGTAGTTTCACAACGACTGCTTTTTTCCATTGTTTATCTAGTTTTGTCTTAAGGTTGTGAGATAATGTAATGCTCCCCCCTAACTCCCTAGGCAGGTGCATGATATCTCCTTCTTTTATTTCTATTAGTTCTTCATTAGGCCATACAACGTCCTTAAGTGCTATAGTCTCCTTCTCTTCCCCTATCACTGCAGCTCTATAGGATTATTTAGGAAGTGATGGTGGTTCTTCCTCCCGTTTGTGGGTACGTACTTTTTTAGAAAGGTTCCCTTCTTGATCGAGGGATTCCATGACAATTTCATAATATAAAGATAACGAAACAACATATAAATACAAACTAGAGTTGTTCTTCTTTTTAGGAAGAGAAATTAGAGAGAAATTTTAAGCCAATGACCCCAAATTAACCACAGTTAACACGATATTTGCAAACTACCAAAAAAATGGATCAAATCCAGAAACAGCAAGAAACGAGAATCGATTGGGTAAAAATCAAAACAGATCCGAGAGCGAGAAAACAAGATCGAAATGGAAAGAAAAAAGACTTCAAGTGTAAGTCCAGATCTGAATCGGCGACAATCGGTTTGATTATGTTTACTCTAATGGAACAAAACTCTTCTATCTAGTGATTATTTAGCGACTTGAGTTTTGCATCAAAGTAAACAACAAAATAGTTCTCTATATGGCTTGAGCAGACCTATGCGAGAAGAGAACTAGCGAGAAGAGACCCAGGCGACAATGCTGAGGAAGAGCTAGGTGCCAACACCGACAGCGGCAAGATGAGACCCAGGCAACAGAGGTGCCTTGATAACTTGAGAAATGAAATGGGGTTAACAAAAAGACCTGATCAATCGATCGACCGATCTATCGACTAATCCCTGTGAAGGAACGGGACATGAGAGAGGGAGAGAGAGATTAAAAGAAAAGACAGACTCTTTTGAGCATTATTGATTCTAAATACAACTTATTAAACTAATCAAAGAAGTTAAACATTAAAAAAAAAGGAAAGATCGTATCCATATCAGAGTCCTTTAATCGTTTCTGCGACACTTGCATAGTGTAATTCTGACTATGTAACTGAAAGCAAATAGATTACCATAAAGGTTTGAATAAGTAGTCTATTATTAGTAGTAGTCTTATAAGAATAGACATAAGTTCCTTAAAATTATTTATTTAGAAAAGGTAACCCTAAAACTCTATAGTTTGTTGCTTGTTAGGATCTTGGTGTCCATAATTTTGTATTGTTGTAATTATATTTGCATGGAACTGCAATTATAATGATAATCTATAACCGTGATTTTTGTTGGGATTTTAAAGAAAAGAAGATAAATAAGATGAGATAAGATAAAGATTAAACAATACATAACACTCCCATACTTTCTTATTATTAAACTTGGTTGCCTTATATAGACAACTACAAATAACTAAAATAATTTTTTCAGCCAATAAATCTAGCTTATAAGATAAGATTAAAGACAATCTAAGACTTATTCTAAGATAATTTAAGATCTATTCTAAAGAAATTTTAACAACTATAAAATTTTGAAATAGTTCTCAACAATTTTGTCGTAATTTGATAACTGTTTACGATTTACCCATAAGTTAATTATGGCATGCAGTTCAGCTTGCTTGATAGGCCAATTTAGCAATAGTTCTTCTGCAACGGGCTTGTATAATAATAATAGAGGCATTGATTTCTATATATCATAAAAGAAAAAAGGAAGAGAGAACAAAAAAAGAAGAAGCATTGATTACTTTGATGAACTCCTCAACCAACTTCATCACCCCTCTAGTCAACAAAACATTATAAAATATATCGCCAAAGATAAACAAAAGTGGAAGGACAGCGTAAAGAAAGAGGGGAAGATAAAGTAAAAGAGAATTCGCATCAACTCTAACTCTTCCTTTCTTTCTATGTAAGCCCTTTTATTGTTTTTACACCCATTTCTTGGTCCTCTATGAAAGTTTCTGTCACTGCAAACTCCTTCTGTTCATTTCCCTTCTAGCTTCTTCATGCATAGGGAAGCTTTCCCATCGATTTCTTTTAACATTTCTTCGTTGCCAAGGTAGAACTGTTTTAGCTTCTATGTTCTTCATGTAGAGTGCTCAATCCTTTTTCAACTTGTTCTAATTAAGGAAGGGTAATCGAGTCTGGAATGGCATCACTTGATCTCCCAAAAACTTGGATTCCGTACATGAACAGCACTGACTGTTCACAAGGATTTTGCAGCTTGTACTGTCCACAATGGTGTTACATTATCTTCCCACCTCCTCCTCCTCTTGAATTCCCCGATGACAGATCCAACTCAAAGTTCTCCCCTCTTGTCATTGCAATTATTGGCATTCTTGCAAGTGCTTTCCTTCTTGTAAGCTATTATGCCTTAATATCCAAATACTGTAGAAACCATGAATCAGCAAGAAGAAGACATAACAATGGAGGAATTGAGGAGCTAGAGGACAATCACGACAACCCTTCTCTTCACGAACCTTGGTACACTGCAACAACTGGGTTGGATGAGGCTCTTATCAAGTCCATCACAGTATATAAGTTCAAGAAGGGCGACGGGCTGATTGAAGGCACAGATTGCTCAGTGTGTCTCAGTGAGTTTGCGGAAGATGAGAGCTTGAGGCTGTTACCCAAGTGTAGCCATGCTTTTCATGTTCCCTGCATTGACACATGGCTCAGGTCTCACTCCAATTGTCCTTTATGTCGCGCTAACATTATCTTTATCAGTGCTTCACAGCCTCTATTGCCTTCTCCAGCTACAGAGAGTCCCGAAGCTAATGAATCTTTGCAAGAAACCCAACAAACTAATGATCAAAACACAGCTCTGACACAAGAAGATACAGAAAGATCATCAGGAGCTGGGGGAGAGGAAGCATCAGTCCACAATACTGGGGATGTTCAAAAGTCAAACTCCAGCCAAATGAGGGTTTTCAGTGGAATGGAGGCGAAGGACACCATAATCGAGATAAGAGAAGATGGTCATGAGCATTTCAGACGATCTGTTTCAATGGATCATTCATGTCAAAGCTGCGTTTCAGTTGCAGATATTCTACGAATGAATCAGGAAGATGAAGTCACAAGTTCAGTGGAAGATGGTTTTGAAGATGTTGGCACATCATCATCAAAACACGTAATGCATAAATCTAGTTATAAGAGACGAGTCTTTCAGAGTGTACTCGGTCCTGTGACACTGAAAAGATCATGGTCTAGTGGAAGATTTTTTCTCAGTGGCCAAGGAAGAGTTAGTGACTCCGTTAGTCCTGTCTAGTTCACATTCTCCTTTCATTTTCAATTTTTTGTTTTTTCCTTTCAATATCCCAAGGATTATAATTAGAAGATTAATATAGATGATACGGTAAGTATAGGAGCTATTTTGAGATGAAGATGTTACCATATAATGACACTAGTGATTGATTTGATGATTATTTTAACTTCTTTCCTTTCTCTTCCGTGTGAAAGTTTTTACAAATTCATGCACCTAATGGAGTGATTCAACCATGGCCGACAACAGAAAAGGACAAATAAATATGATACAAAGTTTCTGGGTTGTTAGGGAAGGCTTAATGAAGAGTAATTCAAATAACTACAGAGGAAGAAAATGATGTCAGAAAGAGAGAAGGAGAATGTTAAGGGAGAGAGAAAATTTGAAGCCCATGCTCTGATTGCTTTATTCTTTCTCTGTTACATATATAGAAATTTCTAGGGAATACAACTTTTTTTTTTTTCTGACCTAGTTGTTAGTTGGCACAATCATGTAATAGATTTTATTTATGTCAAAAAGAGCACCTGACCCGATATTGACCCTAGTTGACCGGGCCACGAGTAGGTCACTAGCTGACTATGGTAGGCTCAACCGGGCCATAGGACAAGGTCAAGCTTACTCGATTGTTACATTGTTTTAAAAATTTTTCTTTAAAAAAATAACAGGTTGATTAACCCGTGGTAGAGCCAGGTCGGGCTCGGGCATTGACATATCTAATATGGTTGACAATTTTAGCCTTTCTTACACTCCTTGTACTCAAATTAGATGTGGAGATGGTTGGGCCTGTTAAGCTTGGGCTCATAACATTGATGCCACTTTCGAAAAGATCTTTGTCCGAAATCCTTTTGGATTTCATTAATATTAGGTTTTAGAACCATAAATTAACTATAAAAATATATAATAGAAAAGAAACAACGTAATAGGCAATTTATTGATAGGTATCATTTATATTGACATTAAAGGCTTAAATATATAAATAATGAAATAACAAATTTAGCTAATTACAAATCAAAAATTTAAAAGTTTAAATACCTAAGATAAAAGCAACAATCTAAACAAACTTGGACAACTAAGAAAAAATAAGACCACGTTTTAAACAACTTTAATCATTCTCCAACAGTTAATTAGTTCTCATGTAGCATTTGAAATGGGTTGGTCCTCCCACTGAATAAGAACTTGGTGGACTAGAATTCCTTCCTGTAGTACTTAGCAATGGTTCCAGACTTTTGTTGGTTTAAATGAAGTCTGGTTGCCAACAAACTATTGAGGCAATAGTTGTTGTTAAGTCATTAGATCATCGTTACATAGCTTGAGCTTGGAAATGTGAAAGACATCATTGATTTGCGCAAAGGGAGGCAAAGCTAGGCGATAAGTGACAAGTCCAATGCATGTCACAATCTAAAAAGGTCCACAAAAGCACCTAGCCAATTCATTGGGTTGACGATAAGTAAGTGTTGACTACTTGTAAGATTGTAGCTTAACAAATACCCAACTGCCTTTTAGGAAGGAGACATCTCTTCAACCAAAGTTAGCTTAATTGTGTATCCTATTTTGAACTTAGAGTAAGTTCTCACGTAAAGAGCAGACAATAGAAGTGCGTTGTTGTAGCAGGTCTTCTACCAATGCGACCAAGGAGGATCCCCCTTTATGGTCTAAAAGAGATGGTAGGAAATGACTGTAGATAGCTTCGAATGGAGTCATCTTGAGGGCAGAGTGCCAAGATGTATTGCAATTCCACTTGGCCCAATGGAGGAAGTGTAGCCATCTATAGGGATGGTCAGCCACGAAACATCTTGAGTAATCCTCCAAACAACTATTAAGCACCTCTGACCATCAGTTTATGGGTAATATGCGCTACTAGTAGCCAAAGTTGTTCCTTGTAAGCGAAAGAGTTATTGCCAGAAAGAACTTATGAAAAGAGAATCACAATCCGAGATTATGGTAATTGGGACACCATGGAATCTAACAATTTTGTGACAAATAAATCAACAATTGTAAGGGCTATGAACATAGATGATAATGCTAAGAAGTGAGCATGTTTGGTTAAAGGATGCACGACTACCATGATAGTCATTTTTCCATTTGAGACAGGGGGATGAGTGATAAAGTCCAAGGATATGAAATCTCATATCTTCTCATAAATGAGTGATGTCTAAAGAAGATCTTATAGGGCCTTGTTGAAGGGCTTTGTCTCCTAGCAAATGTGGCATTTGGAGACATAATCAAGAAATTAGAAAGGCTAAATTATCAGTCAGATATGTAGATTCTATAAAAGAATCCGTTGTGTGATTGGGACGGGTAACGATTAGGCCAAAATAAAATGTTATATTCTGTTCGAGAAAACTTTATATACATAACTGAGAGAATGAAACAGAAAAGGCATATTTTCTGACAATTTCCTCTCTCCTATAACAATCTCCTTCTCTCTTTCTAACATCCTTTTATTCCCCTGTCTTTATTTGAATTACTCGTCTTTAAGCCTTCCCTACTAACCCCAAAAATTTGTATCATTGGTGCTTTCGTTGAGAGTTACAGGCAAAGGAATTATGACTTGCTCAAAAGTTGTTGAGGAGCAATTATCCAAGTTGACATAAACAACTCACCCAACACGTAGCTTTCCTTCTTAAGCTCGAGACTCTCTGTTACCCCGTTCAACAACACTCAGAGGCAGTGGACATCAATAAACTATGATGGCAGACAAGATGGTCAAATTTGCTAAGCTAGAAATGCAGCCCAAACCCCCGCTATTACATCTACCCTCCTCCAATCCATCTCTGTACTCATCTCCTGCTTGGTTACCCTTGACCCGCAACCGTCTTCGCTCCCCAGATCCTATATCTAATACAACCTTCAGAACACCTAAGCCTGAAATTCCTCTCTTCTCAGGCGAAAACATGATTGGCTGACTTTTTCAAATAGAAAACTTTTTAACCTATTATCATAAAACAGTCAATTAGAAACTCACTATTGTAGCGTTTTACACGATTGACCCTGCCTTCCAATGGTACTATTGGTTGCATACAGCTTCTCAACTATTCACTTAGGATTCTTTCACTCTCCAACTAGAGCTTTAATTTAGCCCTTGCTCTTTCATCAATCATGGAGCTCAGCCTTAAAAACTCCACCAAACAACCTCAATGACTACATACATAAATTTAAGGCCATCTTAACTCACATTCAGGTGTTATCTAGCACTAACCTACTCAACTATTTTCTCTCGAGCTTGAAGGTAGAACTCCAGCAAGAACTTTTCTTGCTCAAACCTCTGTCACTTCCTAAGGTTGTGGGAATGGCCAAGCTAATTAAAGACAAAATTAACTTCACCAAATCTAGCTCTTTTTGTTATACATGACCAAGTTCCATCTTTTACCAACCACTAAATCAACTAACTCCCCTTTGCAAAACCCACTTACCTAACTACCATTAATTCAAAAGGCTCATCCAACCATTTCCTTATAAAAAGCTCACATATGTACTAATAACATCATATCGAGAGAGAAGTCTCTCCTTTAACTACGATGAATGATTTGTATGGGGCCATTGGTGTTAAGCCCCTTCGTTTCTCTGTATTATGATAGATAATGATAAGGAGACGGTTAACTCCCCAGCGCCAGAGCAGGGCGAAACCCAAGTGAAAGAACTAACCCGAATCCCCTCCATCTCCAACTGCAAACAGCCCACAAATCTTCTTCAATGCTCTCACCGACCAATTTGTCCCTTTAACTCTTAAACTGTTAGGTACAATCCACGACCACCTAGTCATTATTCTTATTGATGGGAGATCTACAAATGATTTTATCCAATCGCGCCACGCCATGCACCATGGACTTACTGTCCAACCATCACCACATCTCACGGTCAATAACTGTTGGAAAATCCCTTAGGCTTGCAGATTCCTATGAAATAATTGGTCAAAGATTAGGTTTTAGATAAATTTGATTATGATATTTAGAGTTTGATTTTAGGAATCAGTTTAGAGATATTATTGTGATAGACATCAAATAAATTAGATTTTATTCTATGCAGATTTAGATTAGATGTTATCTTATTTTTGAATTTGAGTTAGAGAAAAACTGTATAAATTGACAAGTTTCTATTCAATAAAAATATGGTCTTCTACTACAGAACCTTCTCTTTTCTTCTCTTTTATTTATGTATTATGCTTCAATGCTATAAAAACAACATAAAGCTTTTCATCTGATGAAAAAATTAAGAAAGGTCAAAATCACAATAAAAAACTTCACCATCAGCAAAAAGTAGAATTTATCTACTTTGAAACTTCATCTACAAGCACAGGAGATGTGTTATACTTATCTGAATGACCAGCAGTAGAGGGTGAAGGAAATGCACATATTTAGAGAGTGTATATAAGAGCTAACTCTACAACAGTCCATCTAATGACAGAAAGCGCAAGTGAATTGGCTCAGGGAAGGAGATGCCAACAACAAATTCTTTCATGCATCAATCATAGCTAGATGTAATATCAACATAATCGTGCAACTTTAGGATAGTAATGGGGATATGCAATCTGATCATAGCACTTTGCTTGAGATGGCACACTCCTTGTTTCCCATTTAATAGGACCTATGATGGTGGAGCAACCTTCAGTCAATATGCAAAGAATCCTTGAGGGAGTAATACAAGAGGAACATAAGGAAGCTTTACTCACTCCCTTTTTTCAGTCCATGAAATAAGGTCGATAGTATTCATAAAGCACCCTTCCAAAGCCCCAGGTCTAGATGGGTTTACAGGATGGTTTTTTCAACAGACATGGAATATCACCGACCATTTAGTTGTTAAAGTTGTACGGGAATTTTTCCAAAATTTGAAAATGTTGTAGGAACTAAACAACACAGGGGAATTTATACCTATATCGTGTTATAACATAGTATTTAAATTCATTGCAAAATTGTTAGTGGATAGATTGAAATGGTTATTAGCAAAAATTGTCCAATTCACCCAAGGAGCTTTTCTACCTAATAGAAATATCTGGGATAATATTCTCCTATTATAGGAATTGCTTAAAGACTATTCAACTAGGAGGCAAATTAGGAGTTGTATGTTGAAGGTAGATTTCTAAAAGGTTTATGACATGATAAATTGGAGCTTCAATAAAAAATGTCTTGAATGTTAGATATACCTTCAGCTTTTGTGAATTGGATTATGGAATGTGATCAAACACCTAAGTGCTTTAATTAATGGAGTTCCATCCAAGCTCTTTAAGAATGCTAAGGGTTTTAGACAAGGGGACCCGTTATTCCCTTATCTATTTACCTTAGTTATGGAAGGACTATCTACACTTATCCCTGATCTTACTACTTCCAACGGGGCATTTTCAGTACTATTAAAAATGTCATGAGCTGAAAATCACACATCTTATTTTTGTCGATGACCTCGTATTTTGTGCTGCAGATATAGCATCTGTAAACATTATAATGAATTCTTTGACAATCTTCTCAAAGTGGTCTAGACTTCGGATCAATATGGAGAAAAGTAGCTTGATATTATTAACATCTGTGTAAAATCCAAGTGAATTTAGTAGAGCAATAGGGCTCAATCTCCATCCTCCCTATATGTTGTACCTAGGGGTGACGATCTCTTTCAATAAGCTGAAGTATACTGTTTGTATTACTATATTGGAGTAATTAATCTAAAGTTTTATCTTGGCAAAATCGGTTCGTATCATACGCGGGGAGACTTGTGCTAATTCTTTTGGTCCTAAGCAGTTATCACACTTATTGGATAGCACATACTCTCCTACCTTAGAAAATAGCTATAAAAATTGACAGATTGTTGAAAAAAAATTTATGGTCTAGGAAGCATGACATGGGGAAAATGTCAAAGTTAAATAGAGTGACATCACACTATCAAAGATAGTAGGAGGTCTCGACATCCACTCTATGATTTCTATGCAAAGAGTTTTACTTAGTAAAAAATTGTGGAGATTGGTAATAGATAAAGAAGCATTATGGACAAAGTGGATTCATTAAGTCCACATATAAGAATGTAATATCTGGCAACTGAATAATTCTCTCAATTACTCATGGTTCTTCAATGAGTTGTTGAAGATGAGAACATTTCTACATCCCTATATTAATCATCACATCGAAACCTAATTTTGGATTGACAACTGGTGTGAGCTTAACCGCTTGCCGATAGAAGCTAGAGTATCCAAACTCATATTAGAAGGCAGGTGGAGGGGAAACTTCAGTGGATTTTCTTTGTTACAAGAGCATATTCCTTAACTAGGGGATACTACGCTACCAGATTCTATTTGTTGGACATCTATCCTGATTGAAGCTTTTACAAATGCAACTTTTCACCGTATCTTTCGCCTTGATAACAACTAAGTCCTGTGGCTTAATTTTATACGGAAGAGTACCTTAAACCTTAAAGCATCCTTTATTGCCTGGTTGGCTATTAAAAATAAGCTTAGAACAAAATGCCAATGGTTTAATCCGAATGAGAAAGAGTTTGCTTTATGCCATGTAGCCAACGAGGACAGAAACCACATCTTTTTCACTTGTGAGTATACCAAAGTAGTTTGGAGTAGAGTTCCAACATGTGGTGGGAGCTGAGACTTAAGTGTATCATTGGGAAGTGACATTGCAATGGTTTATTAATCAGACATAAACAGGTAAAGCAAACACTATGGTGTTCAAAGATGCTCTCATTGGCAACATCTACCTGATATGGAAAGAAAGAAACAGAAGAGTGTACACACAAGTTGCCGAAGACAAGTATTACTTAGCAGATAAAATATTGAATGGTATTTGCACTACTTTACTGGCTAGGGAGGAGAAGCACCAAATAACCCCTAGTATGAGAACTAGTTGGCATATTCGGCAGCTAAATGTTTTAACAAATATCGTAGATCATTAGCTAGACCTTCCTTTAGATAGAATGTAATGTATCTATCTCTCTTTTGTATATTTTGTAATAGCTGAGCTATAGATCATCTAATACATTTTTCATTTTTTTTTTTAAAAGGACCCTTGGCTAGATGAAGCAACAAAAAGTTAGCGCCCTTATTATATGGTACCTTGAAAGCGTTTAGCTTACAAATTTGAATTTTCCCAAGCAGTCTCATCCACAATAAGTTTTATACTTCCTAGATGAAGAAGCAAATTTACTCAAGTAAGCCCACGTCATCCATTTCACCATTAAACTGACGGTAGAAGAAAAAATTCCAATAAATAGTGTTGGAAAAGAGGCTGGTTAAGCGACAAAATAAAGCAGTTACATAAATTTTGGTTTGGTGGTTAGGTGAAACGTCGAAAACAACTTGGAAATTTTTATTTGGCATCCAACAATAATGATTCTAAGCCATTAACCTTGTGGATAAAGTTGTCTAAAGGAGGAGCTATTGATAGGCGCAAAAAAAAAAAAAAAAGAAACGTTGAAAATAACCCCGTGCAAATTAATAAGCCTACTTCATTTAGTTTCAAAATAACTGTAACATAGCTTAGAAATAGTGTGGTTGAATCAAATGTTTGTTGGCAACGGTTACAACAAACCATTTTCATTTTCACAGAAAAATTTAAATTATGGTAATGGTGATAATTCTTGAAAGTGGTAGACAACTAATTGATATGGAGCATATTAGTTTAGCGAGGATTAATGCTTTATGATGCTTTACTTCTATATGAGTTTCACTTAAAAATCTAAATACTAAACGTTTCACGACATAATTAAATTATTTAATTACAACGTGAGATATATATTTTTTATAAGTTATTATATCTAATATTAAAAAAATGACAATATTATAATATTTTTGTGATTTAGAATAGCGATATGGTTTACTCTTAAAAAAGTAAAAACACTCTTCTCTTTGTAAATATTTTATACTTTTTTATTCAACTAAGAAAAATATACCCAAAAATTTAGACATTAATTTTTTTCAGCATAGATATTAAATTAAAAAATTAAACTTGAATATGTCTAGATTTTATTTTAGAATGCTTCCCATTGCTTGACGCTGAGCTACCCTATAAGATCTCATGAGGTAACGGTGAAACATTACCCAAATATATCCCACGCTCAGAAGCTCTCACAAGCCCTCACTCTACAAGTGGTATTAACCTGGACTACGCAGCGGTCCCTTTCCAAATTGAGTTTCTGGGATTCGAACACGCAACGTGAGGTAAACCTAAGGCGGAACCTGGTGGCTCTGATACCACTGAGCTACCCCATAAGATCTCATGAGGTAACGGTGAAACATTACCCAAATATACCCCACGCTTAGAAGGCCTCACAAGCCCTCACTCTACGAGTGGTATCAGAGCCATAACAAAACCAAGTCCGGGAACATTTCCCATACTGAGTGATGTTTGTGGTTTGTCAGGTAGAGTCTGTAATACAGAATACACCTGAGATATCCCTTGAAGTATATCTACTTCTCGATTAGGTCTTCACTACTGCTTGTGAATTCCTTGGAAACATACCTCGCATCTTTTCCAGAAAGGGGGAACGTAAAAGAAGAGAGTTGTATAAGATATGGATTCTTCAGATCCAGTTCATTTATCTTCCAGCTTGTCTTTAGCGTCATTACCTAGAAGTGTGAAGCATGTTTTATCACAAAAATAGAAAATCTTGTAGAAATTACTCATGTTCCTGTAGAAAACCATGTTTGTGAGTCTTCTTTTCCTTTGCTTAGTCCTTACAGTATATATTCTCATGACCGTTCATGGACGAGAAGTATTATGAGTGTGCTTTCTACTAGTCGGCCTCG
>JANSVB020000459.1:29089-43460 GCA_025504935.2 Erythroxylum haughtii
TATAAACATGAACCCACCTGAATTCCTTGCTTGTTCTTGCCTAGGAATGAGTTTCCTCTAGATCCTCTTGCTCCTCTAGCCTCGCTGGATCTCCTAAAATAAGAACCAAAATCCCATTCAATAACTCATGCTGAAACAATACTTCCCTTCTGGACTTCCATCCAAAATTTCATATTCTTAGAAACTGATTCAGAACTTTGTTACTTCACAAAACTTGTAGCCTTATGTCTCTTGTTTACAACGCAAAAAGAATCATCTCAATCGGAACTTTGTACCAAAAGATATGATCAAAAGACTAAAAACACAAACTGCTGGAAAAACTGGCCTCGCCGCGACGAGGCTCGCTCGTCGCGGCGTGCGGCCTTGCACGTCGCGGCGTGAGGCCCTTATGCACGTCACGGCGTGCGGCCTAGTACGTCATAGCGTGCAGCCTTGCACGTCGCGGCGTGCGGCCCTCATGCACGTTACGGCGTGCGGCCTCGCACGTCCTGGCGTGCGGCCCTTATGCACGTCGCGACGTGTGGACGGGAGGGTCGACTCCCGAACCCTGATTTCTGCCATTTTCGACCTTAAATCCTTCTCTTACTCACTACAACACATCTAATCCTTGAATCAAGCTCTATACTTCCATTCTAAACTCATTCTAACACAAAATCACCAACAACCACACAACCCAAGGATCTCTACCAATCTTTCCCATAAACCCTAACTCCATCGGTTCCTACTCATACCAACACAACTAGGGTTCAGTCCAACTCAAACAAGGATAAAAGAGTTAAACATACCTGAAGAATGCTTCGAAACCTTCGAAATCGTCGAGACCAAGCTTCCCCTTTTCTCTTCTTCTCCTCTCTCCCTACGACTCTCTTCCCCTTTTCTCTTCTTCTTTTCTTTCCTTCTTTTAATTCTAACTCTTATCACTTAAGGTAAATAGCTTGAACAAAGACCATCTTG
Organism: Erythroxylum haughtii; assembly: GCA_025504935.2. Classification (NCBI taxonomy): domain Eukaryota; kingdom Viridiplantae; phylum Streptophyta; class Magnoliopsida; order Malpighiales; family Erythroxylaceae; genus Erythroxylum; species Erythroxylum haughtii. Next base: position 30,044 of record JANSVB020000459.1, read on the forward strand.
CCCCCTTCATATAAGGTCTTAAACTTCCCAACCTAAGTGTTCTTCCAAAATTGCCCTTACACAATTTATCCTTTCAAAAACATTTATTCCATAATTAACTCAAATAGTTCTCAAACTCGTCTTAATTTTCTACTAATACTTCCATAAAATCAAATTATGCACTAAATCATATCATAAACTTAAATCATACTTAATAACATCAATAAAGGAAAATTTGGGGCCCAACACGTAGATTCCTAGATCTTGATTTATGGGGTTCACATTAACCTGTTTAACTGCTTTAACAAATTGTTAACAAACTAACATAATGGTTGGTTAGTGCTAAGGTTACATAGTTGTGTTATAACTTAGGTATTTACACCGTATATTTACAATATTATCTACTCACAACTACAAGTCTCTTAGCCACATTGTGCTTGTGGCTCTATATGATTAGTGGATTGTTTGATATAAAGATTGCATATTCGCACCATTTATCACCTTGACTCACCCAATATGACAAGATTGAAAAGAATTCAAAAGTTAAGCTACAAATTTTGACGATATATATGATCCGGCAAGTAGAACCAATTCAAAGAGAGAGCGACGACGATCAAATTTTGTGGGTGCAAATTTTTACTAGAAGTAAAGATGGCGATAAATGAAACATTGACTCACTTTTCCCTGCCAAAGTAGGTAACTATATAGTGTAGACAGACAAAGTAAAATGCTTGTGGTTAATGATGCAGAAGCGGCTCCCATGAACTCCTACAATTCCTTCTATAATTGTGTCAGTTCAACAAAACTTTATTAATCCTTCTCTAGTTGTGTCAATTTAACACAACTCTGTATTTTATCTCTCTCTTAACCTTGGCTTTTGTCCCAAAACATGTCTCTCCCTGGCACAACCACAAAACTACCGATGCGGGCATTGACCATGGGATGACCTATATGGTACCAGACGACGGTTGGGGCAAATAGGTCATTTTCTCTTCGTTAAGTTAATTAGTTAGATTAATTATATTAAAGTTAAATCAATTTTTATTTAATTTTGTAAAATTTTTTAATACTTTTATTTTTTAATTTTAAATAACTGATTCTCACGCACTTATATGCATAATAAAATCACAATAATATTCAAAATTTAAATTTCTGTCACATCAACAGTGATAGAAGTATATATCCTCGTAACCTTTATTGTTAATCGTGTACTTCAATTGAACATTCTTAAAATGACAAGATTATTTTAAACACATTAAAATGTTATTTAATTTGTTATTAGAAGTAAATTCTAAGATCTTTTTTTTTTCCTTTTTAGCCTAAATCATAATCTAAATCTCCAATTATGTTGTTATTATTAGCTTTTATTTTTATTCAAATTCATTGAAATTTGTTGTTATAAATGTATAATTACTCAACAGCTTGTCGTACCCAGTATTCACTCAAAGAATCCTTAATGATTTGCATCTGCAAGATTTGTACCTCAAGTCAGAGGTAACTTTGTTTGTGGGTTATTCAACTATATATAGTTTTGCAGTCCAGCTATTGTCAGTTGTAGTTTTGCGTTGCCCTTTCCTTGACGAATAGAATGGAAACGCAGACTTTTGCGTGCTTCCTTGGACAACTGTGACATATATATGAATATGTTAAGCAGCAACATTTTTGTTTTGAAACATTTTAATTTGGTGCATTTACTGTATTGAGATGTTGAAACAATTTTTTTGACTTCTGCCGTTCTACACCAGCATCTGCAACTCCAATTTTAAACATTATTTTAGGAGTAGTAGCATATACGATTCCTGTTACTCTGATGGCCTCTTTGAAGTTGAAGAATGATATCCAGACTGAGGTTTTTCCTCTCATGAAGAAGAATATCTGTTCGACAACGCATTACCAACCAATGCTTCAATGTCCCGTGACAATTAGAAGAACAAAATTTCAACTAAAATGTGAGGCTTAATCGTATTGAACAGTCCAATCAACAAAAGTTACATGCGGATTTAGGGACAATACTCTTACAAGTATTACTATCACACATAGTAAAGCAATCAAAATCCCATCACTTTGCTCCTCCTCCCACACTAATCATCAAGGAACAAAACATTCCAAAGTAGTCCAGACTCTCAGCAGTGAAATGTCATCTTCTACATGATCCCTGCAACCTCGAACGTGAACAAAAAACAATTGCTGTTTTATCAATATTCTTTGAGCCAATTCAGTTCACCACCTTAATACTGTTGACCAAAAAGGCTTTAAGTTCAACCCCGAGTTTAACATGAATGCTGCAAACTAGAAATTGTGGCAAAATAGAGTTTCTTCAGCTCTTCATGCTTTTTATTACTCGAGAAGTATCGGGAGGATTTTTTCCAAGGATATTTCACCTTAGCTGGGGTCTAAGTCAGTGTGAATAGCATGTCTGCTAGGCCAATTTCCTGACTCCAAAGCCTATTAACAGGATGTAGAATAAATGCCTAATGAATTAAATAAATACAGAGGCCTCGGTGCATATCTAATCCACAATTGGAGTATACACCTTCCTCTTAAAACTCCAAAACTACCATCTTAAATGAATAAATTCAATCTCATTGGCACCCTAGGTCACTAAGAATGATTGTCAAGGTCATAATGTAGTTTAATTTTTTATGAATATGTGGTTCAGTTTACAAGAGCGTTGATTAAGAATACTCACCTTGAATGAGAAAATGTAAGGAAGCAATACTTTGGGAGGTAGCCATCATGACATTGCATGCCAGCCAAAAAGGAAAATCAAGAAACCGTGGAGTTCAGCTTAATTCACTGTCCTCTAATGGAAAATTCTAGACTGATTAGCAGCAGTTTGCCCAAAATAATCCATCATATAGTTTATCCACCATTTTTATGAAAGGTTAAAATGCTTGGAACGAGACCATCTTTGGCCATCTCAGTAAGTATATTGAAAACAGCATCCATGTTTCCTTCCTTGTGGTTGATTTCAGCAAATACTTTGGCAAGCTCAGCATCTGAAAGGTTGCAACTCCTCAGCATGCTCTCAATGACCTGATTCAACTCTTCATTCATCCCCTGAGTTAAAAGGGTTTTAACCAAAGCAATAAAAGTCACTGTATGGGGAACAAACCCAAAGTGAATCATTTCCTTGTAAAGATTATACGACTTCTCAACATTTCCAGCCCGACAGTGGCCATGTATAAGTATATTATAAACTGTTTCATTTGGCTTGTGGTCTTTGTCAATCATTGACTTAAAAACTTGATCTGCCTCATTCATCAGACCTTTCATACAGAATCCCTTCATAAGAGCAACCACACTCTTAAATTCAATATTACTGCAGTTCTCAATCAGTGTATTATATGTGACATTGTTGGGAACAGTATCATCATAGAACAACTTAAGCAGAAGCCTCTTTGCTTCCCTTGTTCGAGCTTGTTTATTAAGTCCATTGATAAGTACACTGTATGTAACAGTATCAGGTAGAATGCCTTTCTGTATCATTTCATCATGTAAATCAAAAGCCCTGTTCAAGTCTCCTTCTTTGCAATAAGCATCTATCAAGGTTGTATAAGCGAACTCATCGGGCGGTAATCCTGTATACAGCATCTCTCGGAAGACATCACAAGCATCAATTAGTCTTCTCTGCTCACAGAGACCACGAATGATTGAAGAATAAGTGATGGCATCTGGTAGGATGCCCTTATGATCCATCTCCTTCTTGAGTTGAAATGCCCTATCCACATCGTGGTTCCGACAACATCCACCTATAATAGTACTATAACTTACAACATCAGGAGTTAATCCTTTCCCATCCATATTTTGTAACACTTCTGTCGCCTCTTCTATTCTCCCTAGAAGACAGTGTCCATTAATAAGGGCATTGTAAGTCACTACTGAAGGCGAGAATCCACTCCCAATCATTTCATCTAGAACCCGGTAAGCCTCCTTTAATAATCCCTGCTGTGAAAATCCATTGATTAATGTCGTGTATGTTCTCTCATTTGGACTAAGTCCTCTAACATGCATCTGATCTAAAAACTCAATTGCTCGGTTCAAATTCCCTGCCTTACACATGCAATCAATCAATGAAGTATATGTGACAACACCAGGTGATAATCCGTTCCTCACCATCTCTGCATGCAGAAAAAGTGCTTGGTGAAGATTACCCTCTTTGCAATAACCATTAATTAGTGTGTTGTAAGACACCTCGTCAGGAACATAACCCTTCCTACTCATCTCATCAAGAATTCCACTTGTCTCTTTCATTCTCCCTTCTCTGCAAAGTCCATTAAGTACTACGTTGAATGTGATTAAATTTGGTTCCAGACCCTTAAGCACCATTGATCTAAACAAACCGAAGGCTTCATCAATTCTCCTCAACTTGCAACATGCATCAATCAGTGTGTTATAAGTAACCACATTAGGCAAACACTCCTTTCCCTCCATTTCCTTAAAAAGTTTGAAACCAATTTCCATATTCCCAGCCCCGCAAAAACCTCTAATCAAAATATTATAACTGAAAACATTCAGAGAAACCCCACCAGCAAGCATTTCCCTATACAACTCTTGAACACAAGTAACCGGTTTTCTGCACCTAATCATCGAATCTAAAATGGCATTGTAAGACAAAACACCGGGCATAAATCCATTAAATTTAGCCAAATTAACTATCTTTGTAGCCTTATCAATAAAATGCAAATGGGAATAAGCTTTTACCACCAAATCAAAAACTGCAGAGCTTGAATTGCACAAGTGATACGTCTCTTTTAGGCATTGAAACACAAAACTGCCCGTTTCGTCCACCGTATTCAAGGCCAAGTCTTGGGCTAGGGTCTGTGCAGTTTTATAGAGCTTGAATTTGGTCATTATGTGAAGGGTTATGCACTTACAGTGATGATCGAAGAATTGGTGGGCTTGTGCCCACTTGAGAAAATTTAGGGTTAGAGTTTGGTCGTGTTGGATCTTGAGGAGTAAATTGGAAGCAGCTGCAGGCGTGAACCGGGAAGATAGGGAATTCAGTTGATAGGGATGGCGCTTGAGAAAAGTTAAGGCTTTGTCTACCAGAGCAGCGTCTATGGAGGGAGATTGTGAAAGGTAAAATTGTGGTCTTGGGAGGGGCATTTCAGGAAGTAAAGGAATTGTCTACGAGATGAGTAAATTCAAGAGACAAGACAGGAGAGGTCTAAGCTCTCGATGCTTAAATTGATTTCTATGCTTCCGATAACGGTATTAGGGTTCAGGGGAGGCTTTCCCAACTCGTTCTCTATCCCCTTTTCAGACAGGAAATTAGGAATTTAATTAAACAATTAACAATCAAAATCAATATTTTTAAGCTAATCAGGAAGTATAAGATATTCCAATTCAATTAAAAATTATAATTTTTTATAAACTATCCCTCCAAATAATTTTACTTTAGTTAAAATATAATCCTCAAAATTGTAAAGCCAATAGCAATATCTAGTTAAACTGAGTCACATTGGTGTTGGTTTACGTACAGCATTTCTTGCTCATCTTTAAGAAACAACCATTGCTTGTTATCTTTGCAAAAATTACAATCAAATACAAGTTCAGGAAGAGGCATTAGTCTCCCTCGGGCAACACGTTACTGCAAACAGAAGGGAAACAACCTTATGAGGATAATTAAAATTAGCACACGTGTTGCTCTTTCTGTCTGTGCTGCACAAGATACCAAAATAGAACAAAGCTTATTGTATTCACAGGAACGTAAATTAAGATTTACTTTAAACCATCACATAAGTGGAATCTGGTATAAGTGCCCATTGTCAAATGTTGAACACCTTGGCAACAAGAAACTACAATTTTGGCTTCTTTAGGCATAAACAAACTATATATCTTTACAAGGCGAGTGAACATCGTACTCCACATTAAACCAATCATGAAGCCTCGATATCTGTCATGAGCTTTAATCTGGGGAACAGAGTGCTGTACACTTTGAGCTAGTGCTAGTTGGCAATATCTTCAACATGTATTTATGTGCTCTTGCATGTTGTTTGGCCAAGAAGCATACAAATATTGATGTCCTCGAACAAAGATTCTTCGATCCTTCACTGTATTTTAGCCATGCCTCGGCTTGAAATGCCATGCAACAATTTGACAAAACCATGAAAGCTTAGCTTTCCATCTGCGTGCCTTATCCAATCATTGAGAACAGAATGTACTGGGATATTGGGGCCAAGACCAAGTTCCTATTAAAAACAACTCCAGTAAGTTTCACACAGTGCCATGTCAAGGAGAATAATGTTGCGTTGCTATTGTGTTGTCCAAAAGTGGATCTATTGAAATATATTAAGCTGGTTGTTAATCATGCTCCTAATGCCGAGTGTTGAACGCAAATATATTAAGGTTTGGTAAAAACTAATAACCAAGGAAAACATACAAAGGAAGGGAAGGATAGAACTCACACCAAAGACTCCTAAGATTGTGATTATCTGCAATCAAGCACTACAGACCCAACAATATTACTAATTAGTTTGTCATTCAAAACAATTTACACTGCCAATCTGCCTGCTCTATTTGATCTTGGTCAAGTTTGAAGTTCTTTAAATAAAGCATTTGCAAAATGACATTAGAAAGCTAGTTAAGTAGTCAGCATATCAACTCATGTCATTTGAAGTTTGCCACAAGCAAACATTTCGTACTTGAAAACATCACAAATAATACGTGTTTATTTCAACAGATAAGAGAAATCTCGACTTACAGAAGCAAGCTCATCAATAACAATAGCCCTATTTCCATCCTTTTCAAAAAGCTCATATGCACAACGAGCACGCTGTTCCCAGTGTTCAAGTGCCTCCAGTTGATGGACATTTAGTGTAGCTGCACAAAATTCTTCAAAATCCATTCTTCTGTATTGCAGTGGAGTCAGCTGTCATGAAATAGCAATTATGATGTGAGTTCATATATAAACACAACACTCGTATTGGCACGACTCATATATAGACACAACACTCGTATAGGCATAGCAAGTCATTAAAGCTATATGGACAACTGGCAACTTAGTTCATACCGAAGCAAGATAATCAGGGACACAAGAATCTTTCATTGCATCTGTTGCATTTTTCATCAATGCCTAGATAAAACAAGAGAGATGGCATAAGGCTTTATATCACCTAATAATACTAAGAGGGAGAGAAACAAAAAACCAGTGCGAGTAGACGATAACCATCTTATAGTTTTCCAAGCTTATGCTTCCACTTTTATTTGGCTCTAACAGAGCAAATTGCTCCTTCAGATAAAAGAGTTCGTCCATTGTTAGTGTCTTTGATAATGCCTGCAGCATAGACACAAGTATAGGAACCTTAGAAGTTCACATAATACATCAAGCAAAATCATCGATAGTTGTGTTCATCATCGAAATTGAGGTCAAGACTGTTCATGACCTCACAGGGAATTTTATAACTACAACAGCACTTAAATTCCAATTTTATTGTTGGGAAAGAATAAACAGCATATCGAAAAAAATGCAGATCTTATATCAATAGAAAATGGAAAAGAAATTCTTCCACAACCCCAAATGCAGATCTTATATCAATAGAAAATGGAAAAGAAATTCTTCCACAACCCCAAGTATCACAAAATGAAAGAGAACTCATTCCGTTAACAACTTTTAATTTAATTTTTAGGTCATCCTGGATGTATACATACCCTTAAAGCAGCCTTACGCAAGGATGATGAGCGCATATATGCCTTCGTGATCCTGAATATTAGAATATCAAGTGGAACTTTCACACCATGGTAATCCCGCAGCCAAGGATGGCCTGTAAATAAAGCAATGCAACTGTTATTTGCAAGGATGTGTGAATACCATGTAGTATATAGGCAAAAGATGCACTCACTTAAAGCCTGAGAAGCTGTCATTCGTTTCCTTGGATCTTTGTTTAATAAGCGTTTGACAAAGTCTTTAGCCTCTGGAGTGAGCAATGGCCAAGGTGCTTCATCAAAGCTTGGATCAGCTTTCAAGACTGCCCGGAAAATTCCAGACTCAGTTCGTGCCCAAAATGGACGACTACCACACAATAGAATGTATGCAATAACCCCTACACTCCATGCATCAGCTTCTGTGGTATAAGATCTATGTAGGACTTCAGGAGCCACATAGTAGGCACTTCCAACAATATCATTAAGCCTTTCATCTGAAAACCACCACAGTCATCACCAACTCATCCAAATTCCCAAAAAACAAGTAGGATGAAACTCAGGAATCAGGGCTTCAAGTGGATATTGGTTAGGGAGACAAACCTGGTCTGACAAAATCTGATAGGCCAAAGTCTATGACCTTCAGATGAGAGTTATCATCCTTAGAAGTATACAGAAAGTTCTGATCAAACAATCAGAAGTAATTTCAGTTATAAATTTCCGCAAGTAAAAGAAAAAAAAAATACTGAGCTAGATTCGTTACACTCATTTAAGTTTAAGCCAAAAATATAATCATCAACTTCGGTTAAAGTAATGCAAATTAATTATATTCCTGTTCAACTTAAATCAGGAAATTTGAAATGGGGAATTTAACTGCTCACCTCAGGTTTAAGATCCCTGTGCACCACACCCTGTAGATGACAAAAGGCAACAACACTTAGTATCTGCGCCAAAACAGCCTTTGCATCATCTTCAGAGTATTTTCCACCCCTAAAGGGATCAAAAGATCTAATTAGAAGCTATATTAGATCATGCATTCAACTTCGCATTGCACTCGCAGGCCCTTAAAAAGAAATCACCTTGAAAGTATTCTATCCAAGAGCTCTCCCCCTTCACACAACCTGAAATGTCCGTGTCAATCAACTTTTGGAAGGTCAAGGTCTCAAAAAGCTTACAAGCAAGAACTAACAGCATTCCTTTTCATTTACTTATCTATATCTATTCATAACCATAGGCAAAGAGCATGAAAAGGATTTAATGCTGTAATGAAGCTTACTCCATCACTATATAGACGTTATCAAAATCTTCAAATGCATCGTAAAACTGCACAAGGTTGTTATGTCCTGCTAAGGCCCGTAATATCTTGACCTCCCTTCTAACATCCTCAACAGCAATAGCTGTTGTCATCTGGAAATAAAGAATGGGCAGAGAAAAAGGTCATCCATTTGTGGGAGAAGTAAAGACTGAGCCATGTGCTTTTGTAGAGATTAATTATATCTTTCTGAAATAAAAACAACAACAGACTTTCTTCTGCTAGAGTATCACAATGATTTTCGCACTCCCCTCCCAACCATTTTCTCTAAAAGCTTAAAATCTTCGTCATAAGTGCACCAGCTGACAGATTGTATGAGCAATGAGTTTTTCTCAACAATGAGGCCCCACTGACAGTCCGTTAATCACAGGCCTCCCTATGTATTAAGTGGTGGCCGTAAAATCTTGGGAGTTAACAAAGCATATCATAAACTAGAAATCTAAATGTGCCGAATATTCCACTCATTTTCAGACAACCCACAGTGAAACTACACATTCTAAGTCAAGATTAGGTTCCAAAATCAAAATATTCCAACTTCCAACAAGTCCCGCCGAAATCCAAATAGAAGCAAAGTACGCCGTACTCAAGTTAAAGTCTTGGCATGCACCAAAAGAACCAATAAACAGATAAGACGATCACCTTTTATGCGTACAACTTTTAAAAGTTCCGATAACTTTAAAATTACCAATATTATCCAATGAAGAAATATCCAAAATGACAATATATTCCAAATTCCAACATCCTTAAAATCGCAGAATCTTCTTTCTATCTATTCAAACTATAAGTCCCCGCGGTTTAAAATCAATACCATAAAAGCACAATAAAGAAAAGACAACAAACATCGGAGAGAACATAACAAAGTAAATCTGTAGATCTAAATATTATACTTCAAAACCGTAACATACTAAAAACAGAAACTTCAACCGAGAAATAGATAACTCCTGTTAAAAGAAAACAAACTTAAATTATAGATAAAAAACCAACCTTTGATTTAGGGATGACTTTAACAGCCACTTGTTGGTCTTTACGGTCACCTTTCCTAAACTTGGCAGAGCAAGTGTACCCAAAATGGCCTCGACCCACTTCATCGCCAACCTCAAGCCTACTAGTGAACTCTTTAGAGAACCCAAACCGCTTGTCCAACTCCACCTCCTCTTCTTCACCTTCACCTTCCTCCGGAATCGACAACCTTTTCTTCTTCTGCCGGCGGCGAAGGACAGCGCGGATGTGCTTGGCTGGGGACGGTGGTGGGAAGGGCTTCCTGAAGGCCCTTCGTGGCGTGGCGGCGGAAGGAGAGTTTTTGAAGAGATGGAGAGGGCTCGGAGTGTGGAATGCAAAAAAAGGTGACTTTTTGGGGAGGGTCTGAAGGGGAGAAGAGTGTGGAGACTTTGGGGTCTGGGTTGTGCTTCGATTGCCATTTGGTGTCTTGGTTTGGTCTCTAGTGGCGTATGGGTTTTGTTTGCTTGGTTTTGAGGTGCAAGTTCCCATCTTCTACGTTGGTTAGGACATTGTGATGAGTTTTAGTAACGGTGATTGTCACGGCCTCGGACGGCGGACGAGGTAGAGGATTTGACGGGGTATGGCGTGGAAGGTGTGATGGAAGAACCAGTATGGTGCTGGAGGGGATGTACAAGTGGAATTATCCATTCAACTCCCTCACTTCGCTCTCATTTAACTTGCGTTTTTCGTTCCGTGCAAGTGACAAGAGATTAGTGGTAATGAGTTACCTCATTAGCATAGAAGTAATGTTTGACTATTGCCAAATGTGAGTTGAGATAGTAAAAACTAGAAGATATAAGAATGCATTTTAGTACTTTGGAAGCCTTAAAAACCCAAAGTATGCATTCAATTTATTGCAAGTTGTAGGATCAGAAGTACCCACATAAGTACTTCAAAGATGAAGGAAAAGAAATGTAAATATCCAGTAATTTATAAGTTACAAACTACAGGCAAATTGTATGTGCATGTGTCTTTTTGCTAAGATTGATGGGTTAAATAAATATTTGTCAACCTAGTTGTCTTTGTAGAGAATTAAACCTTTTACTGCATATTTATGATGAGATTAAATTTCCAAAACATCCAAATATAATAATGTGTGCTAACTGTCAAAAGTTAATGATCAAGATTCAAACTGAGCTTTTAACTTTGATTTCCTCCAAATTTATGTGATGGGTCATGTGACCTACATAAACATGGGATTGTGTTGGAGGGTTTTGAGCCATTGGATCACATGATTGATTACATGTATTGTTGTAGATACATGAATGATTGCAATTGTTCAGCTTTTTTGGGGATCCATGAAGCTAGGTGAATGAGACAAGCAAATAACTTGTTAACATTTTCATGGAAACCAATGGTATCCCATGTGCAACCAAACCAATTTTCCATTATAAAATCATCCACTATGTACATGTATGTACGTATGTGGACAAGCAAAATGAGCTAAAGATTGTTCCAATCATAGCATGCATTTTTCTAGTCATGGTCAAACCTTTCTTGTTAGCAATACATCATGGGAGTAATATATTAATTAGTGGGTCGCAATATGTTTATTAAAATAAAATTGAAAATATAAGAATTTAATTTTAAAATATATAAATAGAAAGACATCTTATATTCATTTGTGGTTACATGTACATAATTTATTCTTTCAAAAGATCAATAGAATAGCTATTGATGGAAGTGGATTAGGTGTAGTACGTGAACCTAATGGAGTTTTAATATATTATATGAAAAGAAAAGCAGGCCTTGGGTGGATTGGTTGGGGGTTTAGGTGATATACCGATTGCTATGGATCTTATTAATTCAGTAGCAAAGAATGAAGTCATTGTAAGCATAAGCAAATCACCAGAATCTTTTGGAAACCTTGAAAGCTCCTTCTCCTAATCCGATTTTATATCACTGTAAACTTTTGTTCTATAAAATCTTTTATCTTAACGTGTGGCTAAGAAACCACACATGCATGCAAAGTACCTTATGGTCATTGTAAGCTCAGCCTAACGAGAACAGTAGAAATTAAAAATAGTACATCTCGATAACAATATGTTTTAGTACCGGATTCCATCAGAACTCTGAAGTTAATTGTGCTTAGGCGAGAGTAATATTAGGATGGGTGACCTCCTGAGAAGTGCTCGTGTTACACCCCTCACTCAAATAAATCTTTTCAAACAAAAAAAACAATATGTTTTATGTGCAACCAAAATTCAGCCCCAAGGGATTAATTGGTTTTCTTTTAATTTTCCTGTTAACATAACTTTATCTGTAGATGATAAAAGTAATATCTAAGAAACATTTCATACGTGTTGCATCATTCTCTCCTAAATCAATAAAAAAGATATATCCTACACCTATTATCTATGTCTTGCCCTGTGCTTATGTAGGTACACCAGCTTTTACATAACGTTTGTAGAAGATATAGCTACGGTTTGTAGCTATCCTTTAGTTATTGTCTTATTGATATATAAAATCATCAAGAGCAATTTCTAGACATGATTGGCAGGAATGATATATGTTTCTAGTTAATTAGATTGGTAGAAGAACTAATTAAAAGGCAGTAGGTAGGACCTGCTGCTACTGGTTATCATTCTTCCTGGGTAATACTATTTATTCAATTAACTAATTTCTATTTTATTTTATTAAATCTCAACTACACATTTATTTGAAATCTAAATAAAAATATAAACAAACAGAAATACTACTTTTACTAATAATTTTACCAAACAATAAGTTTCTTTTCTCTTTTCATCGCCGATGGATCATTAAATGACTAATTATACCGTATATGTCAAATGAGTCAATAACCCCTATAAAACGTAAAATTAAGTACATATATTATCAAAATTAGTTGAACCAGAGCAAGTAGTTAGGATATAGATTTTTGTCATCTAATCGTAAATTGTTAAATCATGAGTCTGTTAGTTATCATTTAATTTCTCAATAATAATTAATATAGTTTTAATTTATGTTGTATATCTATTTTTACTTGATAATTTCTTATTACGAAAATTAATCTAAAAAGATTTGGTGAAAATATTCTCGGACTTACATTTATAAGTGAATATTTAAAAAATAGAGACAAAATAGTTATTGTTTCTTCTCATAGCTATAAAACCAAGATATTATTTATCTTGATGACTAATAACTATGTTGAGGCAATCAAAGATTAATTATACATATATATATATAAATGAATTAATTTCAATAGGTGCTAGTTTTTTCTATTTAATATACACTGTTTTATAGAATAAATAGACTATTCTAAGGAGAGTATATTTATTAAAAAGTGATTAAGAAATTTGATGGCTATAATTAAATTGATAAATCGAAAAAAAGACTTATAAAAGTTTTCTTTTAAATATTTTTATACATATATTTCTAATAACTTTTTTATTTAAATATAATACTCACTAAAGAACTAATAACTCAACTTTCATATGTAATTTAGGAAACGTAAAAATGATTCATATATACATACATGTAGGT
>JANSVB020000459.1:153247-164085 GCA_025504935.2 Erythroxylum haughtii
ACCTATTTTAAAAAGCCCAATATATAACTTATAGCAAATATATATAGAAAATAATTATAAGAACTATTAAATTACGAAAGATAGTATTAGAAGTGAATATGTGAAGATACTATTAAGTGAAAATATTGATATAAACAAAACCAATTTTAGTTAACACCTCCCAATATATTGTATGTTGTTTTCTAATCAATTTTAATCTGACATATAAAAAGAGAAAAACTTTGGTGATAACGTAAGTGATGTGAGCAAGGCAACACATGACGAATATATAAATAGACACCGAGATCAATATGGCGCTAATTGAGACTTGATGTTGCTTCTTAGCCCCGCAAGTCAGTTTGGGCTTAAAAGATTCAATGCCACGTTAAATTCATTCGTGGCTTGCGTGGATGATGATGGACTCTGGAAGAATCAAGATTCTCACTCGCATCTTTAGTTTGTCAGTTTGAGCCAAGTTCTGGGCCCGAACAACCCTTGACAGGTACGTACATTAAGTGCGTACGCTAGCGACTAGTAGGCTCAGATGTGCACTCCAGCGTCCTGCAGGCCAGACACTAGGTTCCTGGCCTCTTTTGGTTGTTTTTCTACTATTTTTAAGACAATTTAGATAGTATTATTTTATCTATTTAAGCCCAGGATGTTGGCCCAATTTTAAGTTTTTTTGGCAACTATAAATAGTTACCTTGACATCAGTTTTAAGGTTACACACTTTGATACTTTGAGAGCTTTGGTGAGGAATTTCTTCATGTTCTTGTTATTCCACGAACCCTAAGTCTACTTATCAATTAATCTCCACTGTGGCTTATTGTTTTGGTTTAATTTTCTTGGTTTACTACTTGATCTAGGTTGCTTGGTCCATTACGATCCTTGAGGTTTAGAAAAGTAGAAAAAACCTTGCATATCTAGTTTGTTTAACGGTCGTCAAATCATATCAAGATTAATCTCCTTCCATGCGCGCATCATCTTTGGTATCGGAGTAGTGGTGTAGAGGACAATTCTTATTCAACTCCATCAAAATTCAAGAAACCACCGCCCATCACGATCCAATTATCGTCGGTTCATCAATTCAGGTGTGAATTAACTTTCAGCCTATGGTTTTAAATTATTCTCCTTTTTTCTTTTATTGAAACTTTCGGTCTATATTAAAGAAACTTAGAAAAAATTCAAAAAGTTTGGAAAAAGTTCAAAAAAAGATCTAAAAACAAAAAATGAAAAAATAAAAAAACAAAAAAATTGCAGAATCGAAAGTGTTACTATCGAGTTCAAGAATTACACTATTTTGGAAAGTCTTACATGAAGGATTGGTAATTGTGCTAGAAGACTATGGATCTAATGAAGAGGGGGATTATATGAGACCATAGTGACGAGTTCAATGAGCTAATTTTGGGGATAGATGAAACAGTGACATTAGGTCTATTAAGATGCAAATTCCACCATTTAAAGGAAAGAATGATCCAGAGCTCTATTTTTAATGGAAACGAAAGGTAGATATGAATTTTGAATGCCACAACTTTTTTAAGGAAAAGAAGGTAAAACTCGCAGTCGTTGAATTTTTTGATTATGCTCTAATTTGGAAAGATCAGTTGGTAATTTCTAAGAGAAGAAATAGGGAGGAACCCGTGAGTACTTGGGAAAAAAACGAAAGCGATCAGAAAGAAGCGGTATGTTCTATCTTATTACTACCAAGAGATGCATCAAAGGCTCCAATGCCTAACATAAGGGAATCGGACTGTGGAGGAGTATTATAAGGAGATGGAGATCACAATGATAAGGGCTAATTATGAGGAGGACCCCAAGGCCACAATGGCTCGATTCTTGAGTGGTTTAAACCAAGAAATAGCTAACGTGGCTGATTTGCACAACTACATCGACCTTAAAGAGATGGTGAATATGGCAATGAAGGTTGAGAGGCAACTTAGGTCTCGTGGGATAGTGACGAGTGGGACAAGTTCTACTTTAAATTGGAACTTAAATTGGCCACGAAAATAGGAGAATCCAAAAGGAAAGGTGCTGGAATCTAAAAAGCCAAACCAAACTCCTCCGGAAATTAAAGGTACATCAAATACTTGTATCACTCAAGCTTCTACTAGCAAACATTCTTCAATTAAATGCTTTCGATGCCTTGGAACTGGTCACATTGCCTCCTAATGTCTGAATAAG
This sequence comes from Erythroxylum haughtii, assembly GCA_025504935.2. Classification (NCBI taxonomy): domain Eukaryota; kingdom Viridiplantae; phylum Streptophyta; class Magnoliopsida; order Malpighiales; family Erythroxylaceae; genus Erythroxylum; species Erythroxylum haughtii. Next base: position 155,408 of record JANSVB020000459.1, read on the forward strand.
AGGGTCAAGGTTTTGAGGTATGATGGGTTGATTGAATCTGAGGATGATGAGGAAAGTTTTGAGGATGACGTTTTGGAGGGAGAGGAAGAGGAAGAGGAAGAGGAAGAGGAAACTTGTGTGGAACAGGCTATTAAAGGCGAAACTCTCATGGTTAGGAGGGTGCTTAGTGTTTGACATAGGACTGAAATGTTAGAACAATGAGAGAACTTATTCCATACATGATGTTTAGTTGGTGGTAAAGTTTATAGCTTGATCATTAATGGAGGGAGTTGCACCAATGTTGCTAGTCTAAATATGGTTAGAAAATTGGGGTTAACGGTTCTAAAGCACCCTAAACCATGTCACTTGCAATGGTTCAATGACAGTGGAGAAGTTAGCGTGACATGGTACCTATGTAAGCTGGTCACACTCTACTTGGAAGACCGTGGCAATTTGATCATTGAGCTAACCATGACAGATACACCAATAAGTACTTGTCTAAGTTCAAAGGGTAGAATTTCATTCTTAAACCATTGTCCCCACAAGAAATTTACTTGGACCAAATTCAAGCCTTAAAAGGAAGATTGGGCTCAAGTAGTGAGGAGAAAAAAATAAAGAGGGATAAGAAGATAAAAAGAAAAGAGGTAATGGCTCATCATAGAGAGAAAGCACAAGTCAGAAAAAGAATGAGAGATGCGCATGAGAGAAAAGTGTAAAGAGGGAAAACAAGAGAGAATTAAGAGAAAAGAAGGTGAGCTTGTATGCGTGAGAAAAAGACTTAAGGAGAGTATATGGAGCGAAGAGAGCGTTGATTATGATTAGACATAGGGATTGTTTTCTTTCTGATACTAACCCTATTGATGAATCTTTGCCAAGTGTTTTTAAGTCTCTTTTGTAGGAATACAAGGATGTTTTCTCAGAGGAGATGCCAAAAGGGCTACCCCCTTTGTAAGGTATAGAGCATTAAATCAACTTTGTTCCAGGAGCACAAATTTCAAATAGGTCAGGCTATAGGAGTAATCTAAAGGAAACAAAGGACCTTCAACAATAAGTAGATGAATTGCTTGTAAAGGGTCATATGTATGAAAATCTTAGTCCTTTTGTTGTTCTGGTTCTACTGGTGCCGAAGAAGGATGGATCTTGGCACATGTGTGTAGACAGTTGAGTTGTCAATAAGATCATGGTAAAGTATCGACATCCTATTCCTTGACTTGATGATATGTTGGAAGAGTTACATGACGTGTGTGTTTTTACAAAGATTGATCTGAAAAGTGGTTATCATCAAATTCGCACGAAACTCAGGGATGAATCAAAACTGTTTAAAACTAAGTATGGTTTATAAGAGTGGTTAGTTATGCCATTTAGTTTATCTAATGTATCGAGTGCCTTCATGAGATTAATGAACCATGTTTTGCGTGATTACTTGGGTAAATTTGTTGTTATGTACTTTGATGATATACTTGTGTATGACATTACTTTGAATGATCATATGGAGCATGTGCGTTGTGTGCTTGATACTTTGAGACGTAAGAAGTTGTTTGCAAAACTTAAGAAGTGTAACTTTTGCATTGATAAATTGATATTCTTGGGGTTTATTGTGAGCTCAAAGGGGATTGAGGTAGATGAGGAGAAGGTGAAGGCCATTCGAGATTGGCAAACACCAAAGAGTGTTTCAGATGTGAGGAGCTTTTATGGCTTAGATGGCTTTTACTGGCAGTTTGTGAAAGTCTTCTCGACCATTACTGATCCTTTGACCGAAGTTGTCAAAAAGGAGAAGGGTTTTAGTTGGGGAGAAGATCAAGAGCATGCATTTAACTTGTTGAAACAAAAGTTATGTACCGCACCTGTGTTATATTTGCCTAATTTTAATAAAGCTTTTGAAGTAGAATGTGATGTCTCGGGGATTGGTATAGGTGTTGTTTTAATGTACTTCAGCGAAAAATTAAGTAGAGCGTAACTCAATTATCCAACGTATGACAAAGAATTTTATGCAGTGGTGCGAGCTGTGGAAACGTGGCAGCATTATTTGCAACTAAAGGAATTTGTCATCAAAACTGATCATGAGACTCTTAAGCACTTGAAAGGACAAAGTAAATTAAGCAAGTAATATGCAACGTGGGTGGAGTTCTTGGAAACCTATCCATTCGTGCTGCACTACAGGCAACGTAAGGAGAATGTGATTGTTGATGCTTTATCACGTAGGTATTCTTTAATCTCAACTTTTATTTCAAAACGTTTAGGGTTTGAGCATTTTAAGGAGTTGTATGCCAATGAAGTGGACTTTGCTAATCTCTATGCTGCTTGTGAACATGGTGCTTTTAAGAAATACTTTAGGAATGATGGTTATTTGTATCGCAAGAATTTTTTATGAGTGCCTAATTGTTCATTGCGTGAATTATTTGTGTTTGAAGCCCATGGTGGAGGACTTATGGGACACTTTAGTGTCGCTAAGACCTTGGACATATTGCATAAGCACTTTTACTAGCTGGGAATGCAAAAGGATGTAGAATGCATTTGTACCTGTTGCATTGCTTAAAAGTAAGCTAAATCAACTACCAAACCTCATGGCCTATACACGCCCTTACCCATACCTAGTCACCCTTGGATGGACATTTTTATGGACTTTGGTGTAGGGTTATTGAAGACAAAAGGGGATATAGATAGCATTTTTGTTGTTGTGGACAGATTTAGTAAGATGACTCACTTTATTACTTGCAAAAAAACTGATGATGCTGTACATGTTGCTGATTTGTTCTTTAAAGATGTGAGATCATATAGTATTCCTAGGTCAATAGTTTCAGATAGGGACACCAAGTTTTTTAGTTATTTTTGGCGTGTTGTATGGGAGAAATTAGGAACGAAGTTGTTGTTTTCTACTACTTGTCACCCACAAACCGATAGGCAAGCGGAAGTTGTGAATCAAACATTAGGGACTTTGTTGCATGCTGTGATAAGGAAAAATTTGAAAACATGGTCTAATTGTTTGCCATTTATTAAGTTTGCTTATAATCGTATTGTGCATTCTACTACTGGTTATTCTCCTTTTGAAATTATTTATGGCTTTAACCTTTTAATTGTATTGGATATGACGCCTTTACCTTTGCCTAAGTTAACTAGCCTAGTTGAAGAGAGGAAAGCCAAGTTGGCTCAAGAGTTGCATGAAAAGGCTAAGCAACATATGGAGCGCAAGAATGAGGTTTATGCACGCCAAATTGACAGAGGACGTAAGGGGGTGATCTTCGAACCCGACGATTGGGTTTGGTTTCATCTTCCCAAGGAGAGATTTCCTAACCATAGGCGGTCTAAGCTTGATCCACGAGGAGATGGTCCTTTTCAAGTTTTGGAAACGACTAACAATAATGCCTATAAAATTGACTTGCCCGGTGAGTACAATGTGTATGCTACTTTTAATGTTGCTGACTTGTCTCCGTTTGATATAGATATAGATTCGAGGATGAATCTTTCCGACGAAGAAGGGGTTGATATGAGCAAAGCTGCACATGATAGATATATCGACAGACATCGAGATCAACGCGGCACTAAAAGAAGCAAAGAAGAAAGTAATTCAGTTGAATGGCTAAATAAAATGACAAGAGGTTACACATTGGTCCAAAATATCAATTAGAAAAAGATATGAAAAACTAAATAGTAGAAAAAGAAATGAAATAAAATGATGTCACTATATTATTAAAAAGGGCCAAAAAAGACAAATGTGATGCCGGAATGGCCAACACAATTTCTAAAACAACATGCATAATGATTAATGAAAGATAAGATAAAATACCACACGGAGGAATTACTTTTGAAGACGAAAAAAATATGATATAGATGTATGTGTAATAACATGTTAAAATGTCAAAAAAAAGGGAGCAAAACATCTTAAGTTCTTTTTTATTTTAATTTACTTCGATTTATACTAATTTTTCTACATTTAATTTCTTATATCAAAGTCTCTTGCTAAAGGTTAATTCTTATAGAGTCTGATGATGAGAATCAATCGAAACAATTTCTATCAAATGTTTAGGATAATATCCTTCCCTTTTAAGTTGACTAAATTCTTTGTGAGCTCTCTATTTATTAGTTTTCGTCTTTTCTTTGGAAGAGTTTTTTTCATTGCAAGAATTTTGATCTAGTTTTCTCAAAATACATTTATGGTACTTATCATTATTAGTTTCTACGTTACCAATTCATGTTGAGTTTGCAACTGCATATTTTGTTGACATTTACTTAGTATGTTTCTTTATGATTTCATCTTTTTGAATAGGTATATTTTTAGAATACTGTGAATTTTGTTTACTACTATAGTGTAGTTATTAGTAGCATATATTAATTATTTTAAAGGAATTTTAGATATAATTAAGAAAAATATCAATTAGTTTTAGAGAACTACAACCTAACTCATAGTTTTATAATTAATTGAACAATGGTCTTGGTGTCAAAGTACCACAAAATTTTTAACATCAACTTTAATAAAGGAAAAGCAAAGAAATATCACATATATTTCTATATATTTTATGTTATATGTGAATGCTTGATCCAAAAGAGCAGGCGAAAAAGGGATCACTTTTAATAAAAATATCCTCAACAAATGATTGGTGAAAAAATAACTCTAAATACAAAATCAAAGCTCATAACTTAAGTCATGGCTTTTAATAATAAGTCCAATTTTAAGTCAAAGATATCTGCATTTGATAAACATGTCAAAAAGGGTCCTCAAGTAACCCAAATCCCATTCAAAGCCTATTCATATCAATTACTTTGAACCTAATTTCTTTTAGTCTGTTGCCTTTAACTATCTAATTAAAGTCCATCGCAATCATTTTTCTTTCAATCTCCCCTTAAAATTTAAGAGAGTTTTGAATAAAATTAGCCTTTTATTCACCTTTAATGTTTCATATATTTAAAGTCATTATTTTTCTACAATATAAACTTTATTTATTTAATCAAACTTTTGGCCAAAATAAACTTCATTTATTTCATCAAGCTTATGAAAAGAGTTGCTTTCATTCAAAGAAAATTTGCTTCATGTCGTTTAAATTAAAAATTTTATATATACATTACTATTTATAAATACCTTTTGAATACATTTTTCATTTAAACATCAATTTTTTATAGCTTATTTTAACAATTCCTAAAGTTCTTCATTTTCTCTAGACTCTTAAGCAAATTATCCACATTCAATTAAAAGAGTGATGTTTGGGGGTTCTGTTCTTGCATTGTCTTTTTATGACATTTCACATCTAAAGTTTTATATACTTTCAAATTTATAAAATTATTTTAAGATTGAAATAATTTTTAAATGAGTAAAATATGGTGTTTACCACCTTTTTGATTTTATAAATTGGCTTTCAAATTTATTCTCTTAATTATAACTTTTTCTTAATTTTTTTTATATTTTCTTTAGTTAGATAAGTGGAGATTCTATTAATTGAAAATAAATTGTCAATCATTCTTTTTCGTTAAAGGCACGCATATCATGTTTGTTTATGAATTTAAGTAAAATGAAATGCATAAGAATGATGGAAATTTTTTTGGAAAGAGTACCCCAAATTGGTGAAAGATAACAATGAAGATTCTTAGTAAGATAACTTATGCATGAAGGGAAAAGAAAAATTAACATAATTTTTGTTTTTATTCTTTATAATTTTAAACTAAATTGTAGATATTTTAATGTATTTATTTTATATTTTTAAAATATTATTATTTTATCATGTATTTTAATATAATTTTTAAAAATATTACATTAAAAAAGCGAATACATGATCCCATTTATTATAATTGTATTAATATGATTTATTTTTTAATAAAAGAAAAAAGAGTCACTAATATATTTAAAAAACTGGGGAAAAAAACACTTTGTCAAAAGACTATGGAAGCTCCTCACTGATAAGCAGGCAGTATGGTGTAGATAGATCACATCTCTTTCATTAAAAATAGGAACTTGTGGAGTTTTAACTCGAATAATATGTCCTCTGCTACCCTGAAAGCTATTCTTAAGCTGAGGGGAAAAAATGAGACCTCATTGCAAATGGGAAAACCACCTACTTCTAACTTGATAATTGGTTATAGGTCCTTTGGAAGGATTAGATGGAAGTATCAGTAGGTCCTTTGGAAGGATTAAATGAAGTTGTTGCTTTAAGACCTCTTATATAATAACAAGATACAGTGGCTCAAGCTCTTTAAAAAAAAGGATCTAATCAATTTAGATCCATTTCCAACTCCTCTAAAGACTGAAGTCATGCGGACTTATATTAACTTGGATAATGATATCATCATATGGAAACACATCACTAATGGAGTTTTCACTAATCTGGCTTACATATAAGTGATTGCCAGCAACTTACCAATCCTTCCCTAGAGAAACATAGTATGGTCTAGTTACTAGCAACCTTGAGAATCTATAACCCTTTCGCTTGCTATGTTAAGCAAGCTACCAATTGTTGACAAGACTGTAAGATTTGCACATCTTACTAATTGGTGTGCTCTTTATAGAAAAGTTGAGGAGACTTTAGATCATCTCTTTTTTAAGTGCAACTCTGTCATTGATACTTGGAAAGAATTTATACAGAAGTGCTTGATTAGTGAATTTCTAGAGGACTTAAGTGAAATTAAGCTTTAGTGTATTAATCTAAGATTCCAAAACAAAACCATCAAATGATGTTTTTTCATTTCTCTGTCTTTCCTTGTTACAACTGTATGGAATGAAAGGAACAATAATATCTTTCATGACAAATGCCTTTCCACTGAGCATTTCAATACATCTCTAATGCAGCTGATAAGATCTCACATTAACATCCATTTGCACATGGATTTGGACCTACATTTTCTCAGTACTACTTGGAGAGTGTAAACACATTCTTCTAATTATAGCTCTTATGTTTTTATTTTAATAAGTATGTTTCACTTGTGAGCTTCTTGTTATTCTATTTCTCTTGTAATTTGCAAGTTGTTTGTATTGGTATTGATTCTCCTTGATTTCTTTTTATAGCTTAATCTAATTCAAATTTCCTCAAAAAAAAATGCATTTATAACTAACGTTTAAAATATTTCTTCTCTACATACATACATATATATGTACGTATGTACATACATGTTGATCATTTTTATTAGATGGGTCATAAAAAGACATTAAAGTTTGAAAATTTCCTTCAAATTTTAGGTAATTTCATTATAGAACATAACAATCATGAAACTCAATATTATTTTTTTTTCAATTTATCAACATTATATGTAGTTCTAGTTATTATTTATTCATTGGTTTAGATTTTATATTTATTACTTTTAATAAGTTAATAATGCATAAAATTCATAATTTATATAATTTAAATTTAATTATTATATTAAATCTAGTTTCACCTGTTGAACCTTATTCACTTGGGATTCTAATTTAATATCTATATCTAATTTTTTAACGAATTAAATGAAGGCAACTAATAGTATATATAAAAGTATTTTATTTTTTATGTGTGTATCTCTTATACACTATGTATATTGAAATACACAATAATCTAAGTCAAGGGTTTTATATTTAAGTAAAACCCTGTCCTTTTGTCTTTCGCCCTTTCACCTACTGTCGTGACCAACCGTAGTCGTCAACATCATCAAGTTCTGGTTTCTTCTCTCTCTTTTTTTGGGTAATCAAATCCTTCTTCTTTTGTGTTGGTTTCTTTATTTTTTTATAGGTAATCAAATCCTTCTCCTTTTGTGTTGTCTTCATTCTTCATGTAACCCTTGCTCTTATTATTTCTTGTGGCCTTTTGTTATTTGCTATGATTATGATTCTGATAACCCTACACCTAATCATATCTACTTTCAAACCCCCACTCCTCCTCCTCCTTCTCCATTACATCTTATATACTCCATATCTAGTATCAAAACTCATATTCCCATCACTCCAGAGCTCAAGGCCAATAATTATTAGGACTGGAACACCGTTACCACCAGAGGCTGTCGAGTTCTTGGCCATCTTGATGGTACATCTAACCCAATGAGTGAGAATGATGATGCTTGGCAACAACTAGACTATTTAGTTCTTTCTTGGATATATAGAACTATCATCATCTTCTTAAAATGGTTCTAAAGCCAAAATCTGTGGCCCAAGATGTATGGCTTTCCATTGAGGGTCTTTTCAATGATAATAAATTGGCTAGGGCCATTCAACTTTAAGAGCAATTCTGCACTATTGAAAGGGGGCTCTTTCCATCACTGAATATTGTCAAGCCATTAAATCCCCCTCCGATGCTCTAACCGATATCGGCAATCCCATACCTAACCAAACTCTTGTTCTCCATGCCCTTAATGATCTTCCTGATACGTATGGTCCTTTTGTTAATGTCATCTCCACTCAAAATCCCTTTTCCTCATTTTTACAAGTGTGGTCCATGCTACTTCGAGAGGAAAACTACTAAGCCAAGAAAACCTATTCTTCTTTTTCCTCTCCATCCACGATTGTTATTGTCCATGACTCCTCTAACTCACAACCAACCAATGCTTAAGCTAGCTGTGGCAATTACTCCAATTGGAGAGGGAACTGAAATGGTCGTAATGGTCATAAGGGGAGTCACGGACGTTGAGTTCGCAACAATGGTCATGGAGGGTATAATAATTATGATATACATGGAAATTATCCTGGAGCATGGAATTAGGGGCATGGAAATCAATGGGTTGGACAAATTCAATAGTCCTACCCTAGGACTGCT
>JANSVB020000459.1:186940-198760 GCA_025504935.2 Erythroxylum haughtii
TATATATTCCTTCGACCCTTCTCCTTGGTCAGACTCGAGGAGTAGGGAGGGCTTATGGTTGGGTCGATCGTGCTAGGCCCAAACCCAGGCCCAAACATAGACGGCCCATTCATAAATGGTGGCTGCCCACTTGAAAAGAAAGACCTAAACCTAGCAGGTATTTTTCAGATATAAATTCATTACCTCACCATGAGAAAGGTACAACTTTGGAAAACCCTATTTTTCTTTATTCACTAGCCACCAAAACTCTCTCAAGAAACTGACTTGAGCGTCGGAGCCTACCGGGAATCAACCTCCGACGTGCCTTTACTGTTTTGCAGGTACCTCTCAGTCAGAATTAATCAATCTCATGGATCTAAGCAGCAGCGCCCAGCCCTACCAAAATTTGACAGAACCAATATGTAAATTGTAGACTGATGTCTCTTAAAAGGAAGAAATGTAGGTTACATGAGTTTATAACCACATTAGTTGATACGTTGGTCTATTGGTGTAACACAGTAGTCGACTAATATAGTTTTGAAGGCAATATTATGAATTTCTTACTGCATTGGTTAATATATTAGTCGATCAATGTGACAAATTAGTCAATCAATGCTAATGTTATTAGTCATTTTAATAATTAATTTTTACTTTTAACGACTATTTTAAGTCATTTTGAGTATAAATAGACCAAATATAGTTGTGCCGTGAATGTCCATTATACTAGAGAGCCATGTATACATCACATAACACATATTGAACTTTTTTTTAATTGTTGTGAACAAGAGAAGAAGTAGACTTGTATATTTGTTACAACATTATTTTATGTACACTTTATGAAAGTTCCTCTTGACTTTGAATACAATAACAATAACAACATAGTAAAATTATGCTAATAAGCAAGATTTAGGGAGATTTAGTAATATACAATCTTACTTTTAACTAGTATAGAGATTATTTGTGAACTCTTTGACTTGGAATAAGCTATGTAAATAGTTACTCTTAACCAGTATACGATGATTGAAAAGATTCCTCTAACTGTGAAAAATAAGATGTTGTATTGAGGAATGCTCTTGAACCATTAAAAGAAAAAGATAGTAAATTCCTAAGTAAAGTTTAAAGAATAGATGAAAAATAAAGATTATTTGGTTTAATTACTATAAATCAATTTTATTTCTACTGTCCTACTCTCTTTAATTATTATTGTGATTGCTTAATAATTATCATATATAAATTTGTCATAGTCACTCATTAGAATTAACAATTTATTCATTAATTTACACAAGGTAAAAAAACGAATACGTATAATTCGTCACTCTCATGTGCCATTCGTAACTAATATTAACCATTTTTTAAATTTGTAAAATAATGTTATTATAAAAATAATATTCATAACAAAATTAGCACCAATTTAATATATGCATTTTCAAATTGGAGTTACATTCAGGATAATTTGTCACATGTCTTAATACTTTAGTTATATATTTGAAGTTATTAAATCCACAATTCTAATTTCGCAAATGATTTTTAGTGGGTGCAAATCTTAAAATAACTATAGTTACTAATAATTATTATTTATGATGTTATTAAATTGATCTTAATTTTTAGTAAACTCTTATTATCTTAAAATAATATTGATTTATTCGTTTAAAATTTGATTTGTATCAAATTTAGTATAAATATAACTCTTATATATATATATATATAACTAAAAAAAGCTACAAGCCAACTTCTCCACACCCTCTGTACAAATTATTGTATTCATCAATAAATATCCATGCTATCAGGCAACTTCCATCACTAGTAGAAACTTTCAAGTTGAGTAAGAGTGAAATGGCTTGTCAAAAGCTTAGTGCTCAAAATTAAAGATTCACTTCGCAGACGAAAATCAAATTATTTATACATTATGGCCGAGCTTGGAAGCTTACACATGCTACATAAAGTTCCATATTACATGCAATACAACAAATTAAACTAGTTGACAGACCCACATGTCTTTCTAATCTGACCATTTTCCCCTGTAATTACCCCAATATTTCCCATCTTCACCATTGAAGCTCCAAAATCACTGTTAAACAGATACGAATTGGTGCTATATGAGTTAACCATAGCTGCAGTCTTTGGATCTCCTAATAGAGCTTGGTCAGATTCCAAGACCCCAGCATTGTCTAGAATGTTGGTATAATATAAGTTATCAAATTCAAAAGTTGTAGAATCCAGAGAAACTAGATTTCTGTTTGATGCATCCTTGTTCGGGCACAATCCCTGCAACTTTGTAAGCGCTGAAGTGTCGAGTGTGGGATCAGGCTTGCCAGAGCCCTTGAAGTCAAAGAGCCTTCTCTTGAATGTAAAGCACTGGGCAAATCCTAAGGTGTGTGCACCTGTAACAAACAATAACCAATGCAACCAGTGTGACCTTCGACAAAATCTTCTAGAATTGCTTAGAATAACTAGAGCAGTTGTGAAAATTCTCTTTTTTACTGTTAAAAAAAAAAGATAATGTTGCATGCCAAGCACCGAAAGTGACAAGTAAATTGTTAAAAGAGTGATACACTGATAATACTTGAGACTAACTGTGGTTTATAGGGCCATATGGGATACCAGCATTCACTATTTTAAGCAGAATTGCCTTTCTGCTTAGGGATGCAATGTAAAGGGCCTCAAGCCAAGCGTGGACAACTGAGCTATGTACTATAACCAGAATTTATAGAGTCAATAACCTGAGAGGACTACAACATCCTTAATGTCAAGACCTTTGGATGTGAACTTAGCAGTTATAGCCTGCAGTGACTCAAGGGGTGACGGCAATTGGTCATTTACTGCCTGCTGACTTGCATTTAACCCGTCTCGTCGTCCCAAAGGAACATACCAATAAGGCCCTCCTGCCTAAAAAAACATTAAGATTATAAAAGGTTCCAATCTTTCCAGGAGGATATGTTATGTGAACATTTTAGTTACCAAAACTACAGCTTCTCTGGCAGCAAGAGCCAATATATCAGCACATGAAACTGTTGATGGGCAAGCTTCTTCAACGTCTGCTTTGATGCTGTCAATGACTTCGTATCCTCTTACTGAATTAAGGTTTGGTAAAGCGTTTTTCTCTCCTTTGAAATCAATTGTATCATCAAGAAGTATCGAAGCATCACAACCCTTTAACAAGAAAAAAAAAAAAAAACAGTAAACAGGAAAATTAATCTGCTTTGCCAAATTGGAACCGACCAGAAAGATAAAATTATTGTTTTTTCATAAAGTAAATTTGGCCTAAACAATATGGCCAACTACAGAATTTCCTTAGAACTCTCATGAACCTAAAACATCACTTCCAACTCTTAATGCAGCTTATAAGTTATATTTTATGGACAATTCAGTGTTTCTATTTACGTGCACTTGGACTTTACATTGTAACAAAAACTGAAAAGAAGTACGAACTTGGCAACTGGTACGTAGTAAGACTTGTAGTCCTTAGACACGAAGAGCATATCCTATGCTTCTATTTTATGTTGACAAAATATTGCACTTTAGAGGACAGACAAGCAGGAAAGGGGATAGACTTGATTAGAACTATTACGTTTACAAAACAGTCATGAAAGTGCAACCGCAGGAGTGATGCGGCCATCCTGTTGTCATTCTTGAAAGCTGTCCAAACACCATATTTCACAATCATTTGCAGATTAGGACAAGACTGATCATAGTAACGATAATCAAGTGGTCCACTGGCATAAGGAAGTTGATGGAAACTAGGAAATGGAGTGACTAGATGAATCAAAGACAAGACCAGAAACAAAAAGAATGGCATACTGAGGTTTGAGAACATTTTTTGACTTATTTACCTCTTGAAGTAACCAAATCTGTGGAAGTGGAGTTCTGTTGAACTGTGATCGAATCCTGGTGATTTATAAAAGTTAGACGAAAGTGGGATTTCATGAGAACAGAAGTGGCAAAACCACTATCCACTATGGCTGTTCGAACCTAATGGCCACACTCAGACTGAAGCACCAATCTGGTACTCCGGAAGTGCTAAGCATGCACTTAATTGCATTTCTTCTTATTAGTTTCTTAATACTATTTGGGCGAATGGTATTGTTAATAACGTAGGCAGCATTTTTCATAGGCAGTTTAGAAATGGAACATAAATTATTTCAAGCACTAGGCTACGCAAGCACTGTATCTATTACATTCCTGTGCATGATCCTCTTCTCATCCTTGCGATTACAAAGAACTTTTAAGTCCAATATCACTATGCTAATAAACTTGGATAAGATGACTTAAATACCACGCACTTTCTAAGCATATGATTTGCAAATGGAAGTAGACATTGCTGGACCACTACTAAGGCTTCAGTGCACCTTGTCGCTATTCCATTTGCACTTTAATTAGTTTATCTACCAACACATATAGGTTGTTTTGCCATGTGGCAGTCAGCACATAATGACATCTAAATCATATTAAAACTTAAGACTTTCAGATTATATCCACATATCCACGACTGAACTAATCGATCAACTAGGGGCTAAGATTATACAACTTGAGGAAAGCAGCAGTACATTTTTATTATCTGCACAGTAAGGAAACGTCATGAAAATTGACAGCTTACCTATTTGATCAGTAAGACGGCACAGACTATTTGCAGTGATATGTAGCTGAGTCCTTAGCTAGCTTAGACAATATAAATTACTTCCTATTTCAACGAACATAGCTCGTTAAAGTGAGAAATAACTCTAAGTATCCAACAAGCAAAGAGCATTCAGTCAGGTGCTTCCCTTTTCAACATCCATTGAAAAATATCGTCAAAGCACTACGAAGAACCTATTCTTATGCTAAGTAGAGATGAAACAAATATCTTTTCACTTTCTGCGATATGCTTTGCTTTTATTGAAGGTCAAAAAGCTACGGATTTTTATTATATCTTCTGCATCTATCACCAAAAAAGGTCCAAAATCTCATGCGGAAAAACTTTTGGAAAACTTTATACCACTTTGTCCATGTCTCATTCCCGACACTCACAGGTCACGACCTCAAAATAGTGCGTTCTGAAGCTTAAGTCTACGGAGGAGCTAGTTGCATCCATCCATGTATATAATGATTATTTCCACTTGGAATGTAGGTTTGAACTGTTGGAAAGATTAATTCAAAGTTAAAATGAAGTTTTGGTTTAAAGATAAGATATTTGTTAAAAGATAAAATTTTAGCTATTAAAATAAAGCTATTATCTAGTTAGGATTTAAGCTTTTGAATTTGATTCGTTTTATCTAGATATTAGTTAAGTTTGTTATTTCATTCTCTATATATTTAGGCTTTCAGCGTTAATGTAATTAAAACCAATTAATAAATTGTCTCTTGCATTATCTCTTTCCTATTCTACTATATTTTTGTTAGTTTCTGGTTATAAATTTCAACATGATATCAGAGCTTTAGATCCTTGAGAGACTTATGAGTGATTAAGTGAGAAAGCAAGAAAATGAAAAAATGGTGGAGGAAGCCTATCTAGCAAAGGTTTCATTATCGAAAAAGAAAGGAAACATTCTCCAATATACAAATTGAAAGAAGCCGAGTCATGAAGAGGAATATTGTTGACACAAAGGAAAGTCTCAATGTAATAACTGCAAAAGATTTGGTCATCTGTAAAAGAATTGTAGATTTTAAAAAAAAAGAACATGCAAATTTGGTTGAAGTAACTGAAGAAGAAACTTTTTTTTTGAATTAGTCGAGAGAAAGAGCTCAACAATGATAAGATGATAAGAAAGTGCATTAACAATGGTAAGATGATAAGAAAGTGCATCAACAATGATAAGATGATAAGAAAATGCGTCATAGATGATGAGAAAGTGCATCATACAATAAACAAAAAGCTTCACAAATAAGAAATTTGGAGAGATGTGTTCCATAGAGTTTGAATTTTTTGCAACTTTAATTCAAGGGAGAATGTTAAAAAGATTAATTCAAAGTTAAAATTGAAGTTTTTGTTTAAAGATAAGATATTTGTTAAAAGATAAAATTTTAGCTATTAAGATAAAGTTATTATCTAGTTAGGATTTAAGCTTTTGAATTTGATTTGTTTTATCTAGATATTAGCTAAGTTTGTTATTTCATTATCTATATATTTAGGCTTTCAGCGTTAATGTAATTAGAACTAATCAATAATTTGTCTCTTGCATTATCTGTTTCCTATTCTACTATATTTTTGTTAATTTCTGGTTCTAAATTTCAACATGAATTGTTAAGTACTTTCCTCCTGGCAGGTAGATGCTATTAACATGAGAGGTTGGATCGTTTTATGAGAGTTTGTTATGAGAATTTTAGAAAGCTAGGAAGAAGTAAATCAGAAGAAGAAAATTGTGCTAATTCCGTCCATGATTTTATTTCCTCCATAACAGTCTGATATATAGGCAAAGAAATCAAAAAGGAGATTGTGCTGACAACAAAATGAGAAATAGTGAGCCCACCCACTATTACAACCAGAAATGCAAAATAATAGAAAGTGCATCCTAAAATTAAGCAAGTATCATGGACCAAGTTTGTTGCCTTCAACTGATCCATGTAGACGTCCTGCATATGTTGAGGAGTGACCCACGTTCAGTGCAGTTGAGTTCCTATCATTTCATCCCATTAAAATTGTCCTTGTCCTCAAGGCCAAACTCTGGATAGGATCGCAAAAAACATCTATAATTTTCTCATGTCGCATCAGAAGCTTTGGTTTATTGCCAATGAACTAGCACTTCGGTGTAGGGACGATAACAGTCTTTCTGAACTACCCGCTTATCTAAGATCCGAGCAGGTGTGGGTAATGGACTGGACTCATCAACTACTGGAGGTAACTTTGGTAAAGGATCAGGTCAGGTTCTCAAGTGTTTACAAAGCAAACTAACATGAAACACGTTATGAATTTGAGCTCCTTCGGGAAGACGAAGTCAATATGCCACAGGGCCTATTTTTTCCAAGATTTCATAAGGTCCATAAAATCAAGCAGAGAGCTTTAGGGAACCTCGAAAAACCAAAGACTTTTGACGATGCGGCTGAAGCTTGATATATACAAAATCACCCACCATGAATTGAACCTCCTGTCTTTTTTTTGTCTGCTTGCATTTTCATGCGATCTTGGGCCAGTCGAAGGTTCGGTTTCAAGTCTCGCATAATCTCATCCCTGGTTTTAAGAAAATCAGTTGCTGCTGCAACTTTGGTAGTGCTTGGAATGTAGGAAATGAATGATGGTGGAGGACGTCCATAGATAACCTCGAAGGGGGTGAACTAAGTGGCTGAATATAGACTAGTATTCTAACTGAGTTCGACCCATGAAAGCCAGTCAAATCACTTCTTTGGTCGTTCACTTGTGAAACACCGTAAATATTATTCTAATATGCGGTTGGAGACTTAGGTTTGTCCATCCGCTTGAGGATGGTAACTGGAGCTCATTAGAAGTTGTGTTCCCAATAATTTAAACACTTGATCCCATAATGCGCTAGTGAATATCTTGTCTCTGTCATTAACAATAGTTTCTGGGATTCCATGTAAACGGACAATAAATGTTTTAACCATGTTAGTAGTAGTAAATGGGTGTTTCATAGGAATGAAATGGCAATATTTAGATAACATGTCTACTACCATAAGGATCATCGTATAAACATTAGAAGAAGGGAGCCCCTCCACAAAATCTATTGATACCTCTAACCAAACGTGGTTTGGTATTAGAAGAGGCTGAAGGAGACTAGCTGGCTTCATTACTTCGTATTTTTTGCGTTGGCAGACAGAACATTCCTTGATGAACTGTTTCACCGTTTGTTACAAACCAAGCCATGTGAAGTTCCGTTTAATTCTGGCCAACATCTTAAGATACCCAAAATGGCCCCCTGTAGAAGTAGAATGAGACTCAACATGTAAAGAAGGAATTAAAGTGCAATTAGGATTAAGATGAATCCTATTTTTGTGATAACAAACTCCATTTTTAAGCAATAGTTCACTTCCAGGATAATCTTTGCGTGTGGCTTCTGTGTAAAAAGGGTCTAACTTCACTTCTTCTTGGAATTTCACCCACCACTCGGCAATTGCAAGTGAGATCACCGACATGTTGCACTTGCTTCGTCTTGACAGTGCATCTGCGCCTTGGTTTTCCTTGCTCTTGCAATATTCAACTCTGTAGTCATATCTAAGGAGCTTCGGTAGCCACCTTGCTTGGGTAAGAGTCGTGATCCTTTGTTTTAAGAGAAATTTAAGGTTTTTTTGATCAGTTCGAACCAAGAAGGAACGTCCCAAAAGATAGGGTCGTCACTTGCGGACTATCTTAATAATGGCAAGCATTTCTTTTTCATATGTGGAAAGATGAAGTGAGGATCCTTTTAGAGCTTCGTTGTAATATGCGATGGGGCACTATTCTTAGGATAGTATGGCTCTGATTCTGTAACCACAAGCATCACTCTCTACAACAAATTCTTTAGTAAAATCGGGTAAAGCTGGGATTGGTGGAATTGATAACGGTAGCTTAAGTTGTTCAAAGGCTTTAGTTGCATCTGTATTCTAATAAAATCCATTCTTTGTTAGTAACTGAGTAAGTGGAGAAGCAATACCTCCAAAATGCTTGATGAACTTGTGATAATAACCCGCGAGGCCTAAAAATCCTCTAACCCCTCTTTGCGTTTGCGGTTCTGACCATTCCAGTACTGCTTAAATTTTTCTTGGATCCACTACCACTCTTTTTTTTCGAAATTATGTGTCCCAGATAGTCAACTTCCTTGACTCCGAATTGGCATTTCCTGATTTTAGCAAATAATTGATGCTCCTGTAATATTTTTAGTGCTTGCTCTAAATGTTCAAGATGCTCCGCCTAAGTCCTGCCATAAATCAAAATATCTTCAAAGAAGACAAGGATAAATTTCCACAAATAAAGGGAGAAAGATTTCATTCATCAATGCTTAGAAAGTAGATGGAGCATTTGTGAGTCCGAAGGACATGACAATGAACTTATAGTGGCCTTCATAGGTACGAAAGGCAGTTTTGTGGATGTCTTCTTTATGAACTTGGATTTGGAGGTATCTTGATCACAAGTCCAATTTAGAGAAAAACCTAGAGCCATGTAATTCATCTAACAATTCATTAATGACCGGAATTAGAAATTTATCTTTGATGGTTATTTCATTTAAAGCCCTATAGTCAACAAAAAATCTCCAACTTCCATATGATTTTTTTACCAACAACACTGGAGAAGAAAATGGACTTCGACTTGGGCAAATTAATCCAGTGGTGAGTAACTCTTGCACCATTTTCTCAATTTCTGTTTTTTGGTAGAAGGGATATTTGTAGGGTCTCACGAAGACATGTTTGCTATTGGGTTGTAGGGGTATATGATGATTGTGGGTTATATATGGGGGTAGGTTTTTTTTGTTTGACGAAGACTTGTTGGTATTGTTGGAGAAGAGGTTGAACATCTGTGTGTATGGCTAGTTGGGGGTAAGATTCGATTGGTGTTACCTGCAAAAATAAACTAGATTCAAGCATTACATTCTCTCATTGAGAGAGGTCCTGCTTTTTCAGTTTGATGCCTTATAATTCGACTGGCTTTTCATTCTCTTGTATCATCATAATGAGGGTCCTGTAATTGGTTTGGATAGGGCCTAGTGTAGCCATCCATTGCACTCCTAACACCATTGGATATGCGGCCACAGGCAAAATGTAGAAGTCAGTTTTAGTCTGATAACTTTGAACTGAAAATCTTACAGATTTACAAATTCCCTTGCACGTCACTTGCTCCCTGTTGGCGGCCATAACCTTCAATTGCTCATCGTTTGATACCATCAATCCGCATTGCTTAGCCAAAGTTTTGGTCTATAAAATTATAGGTACTTCCACTGTTAACCAAGATTGTCACATTTCGCCCATTAAGCTTGCTAGGTAGCCGAATGGTTTGAGGGTGATTGGTTCCTTTGATTGCATGTAGGAACACTTCTGGTATCTCATCTTTATCATTGGAAGCAGACTCTAGCAACCCTTCTTCGATTATATCTTCAATGGCAAACATCTTAGGCTTAATGCACCTGTGACCTGGTGTGTATTTGTCATCACAATAGTAACATAAGCCTTTCTCCTTTCTTTCTTTTGCCTCTTGTCCAGAGATGTGTCGAAAGGGTGGTGTAGACTCACTGCTAGTGGCGGTCTTGGAGTTCAGAGGTGATCCCAACAAACTCAGCTTTGGATTGCTTTTATTTGTCCATGAAGGTTTTGCAACTATGGTGTTTTTCTTTTATAGGGACTATTTTTCTTCCACCACCCTTGCCACCCTGATTGATTTTGTCAACAGACGGGGATTTAGCAGTTTGCCTCCAATCGTATGCCGTCTTAGAGACCTGCTATAAAGGAACTAACCAAAACAGATTTGGGTAAGTCATCAATTCAGTGAGAAAGTCTTTCAAATATCTCCTAGTATTTTGCCACTGTAGTGGTTTGCCCCAAGCAATTCAGTGCTTCACTGGGGTTGTCATAGTCGGTGGGGTCGAATCCCTTGATTACGGTTGTAACGAACTCGACCCATGAGATGGGTCCTTGGAACTTAGTTAACCACCTATGTCATTGGAGTGCGATTCCTTCCAAATGAAATGATGCGAGGTGCACTTGGTTCAGTGGTGGAATTTCCTTGAATGAGAAATATTGTTCCGCTTTGTATGTCCAGCCTTACGAATCACTACCATCAACTGTAGAAAATTGGAGCTTCATATACTGTCGACTACTCTGGGTGGTTAAGTTGCTGTTTTGTGAATTTTGTAGGTTTAACTTTTGGTGAGGTGGTGGTGTTTGGTAAGGTGGAGGATTTTGTTGGGGTGGTGCGGTATTGTTGTTCCCATAGTTACTAGTGGCAAAAGGGTTCTCATCTTGCGTAGAATTTGAAGGTTTGATGGTGGTCTCAATGTTTTGGAGTTTGGTTGGGATGGTTTCGAGTGTATCATGGAGATGGTGGATATTGGATTCGTGTCATCCTAAAACTTCTTGAGTTTCATTACGAAACTAGGCGTTATATTGGTTTCAGGTATTCATTTCAGAAACCTAGCTCTGATACCAATGATATGAGAATTTTAGAAAGCTAGGAAGAAGTAGATAATCAGAAGAAGGCAATTGTGGTAATTTCGTCCATGATTTTATTTCCTCCATAACAATCTAATATATAGGTAAAGAAATTAGAAAGAGATTGTACTCACAACAAAATAGGAAATAGTGGGCTCACCCATTATTACAACTGGAACTGCAAAATAACGAAAAATGCATCCTAGAATTAAACAAGTATCATGGACCAAGTTTGCTGCCTTCAACTGATCCATGTAAACCAAGTCCTGCATATGTTAAGGAGTGACCCACGTTCAATGCATCTGAGTTCCTATCAGAATCTTACAAATAGTTTAGTCATTTAATTGGAGGAATATGCTTTAGGGAGTTTGTTAGTCTATGAGTGTCTGGGAATCGGGATAGACATTCTATACATAGATGTTATGCCATGAAACTCCCGACAAAAAGATAATGATTTTATGCAAGATATATAGGTATTAAATGATCGTTTCACCACAACAGCTCAAGCTGTTATGTGAGGCCAACTTGATTGGCTTTATATATTCACTAACACACCCCCTCGACTGAAAGCCCTTTGGGTTTGATACTTACACAGGCTCACTCTACCTTGTGTTGAATAATAGGTGGGTGGTAAGATTTGAACTCACGACCACTTGATCAGAAAGACTGTGATACCATGCTAAATGACCATTTCACCACAATAGCTTAAGCTGTTGTGTGAGGCCAACTTAATTGGTTTTATATATTTATTAACAATAGGACTTTAGAGATAAGATATATATATATATATATATATTT
>JANSVB020000459.1:199351-210780 GCA_025504935.2 Erythroxylum haughtii
AAATAATAATTACAATTTATATAAAAAAGGCGACCATCATACAAATATAAAATTAAGAACAATACAAATTATTTTAACTATTACAATTTCAATTTTCATTATATAATAAATAAAAATTACATCAAAACATCCTATAAAAAGAATAATAAATATCTTTAATTATTAATTTAATTTATAAATTAATTTAATAATTATTAATAAATATAATTAAATTTAAAAGTATTTTTAAAATATATAAATTTCAAATAAAATTTGATTTAATAATTAAAATAATAATAATAAATATTATTTTATAAATAATAATTTTTAAATTATTTATTTTAAAATTTTAGTAATACTTTATTAGTAAATATTATATAAAAGACTAAAACAAATTTAAATAAAAATAATTTATTTTAAAAATGTTTTAATGTATAGTTATTATTAGTAATAAAAATATTTATTTTATTTTAAAAATAAAACATTAAAAATTACAATAAAAGTTTAACTAAATAACTAATTAAAACCTTTGAAAATAAGAAAAAGGGAAGGAGGGAGAGGAAGGAATTAAATTTTAAATTTTTTTTAATACCAGTCGGTATTAAAATTTTTGAAAAATATAAGAAATTAATAGCAAACCTTTGATCAGTTATCACATGGATTAGAAACAGAAATGAATATTAAAGAAGACGTCTTGTGCTTTCGTCAAAACCGCCAAGAGACATCAAAAGATAAGTCCAAGCTTCGGTAATTCATCATTAATAAAACAAAATTCGGAAAGCAGTCATTCATGGCCCATGCAGGTCTCGAACCTGCGACCTTCGCGTTATTAGCACGACGCTCTAACCAACTGAGCTAATAGGCCAGTCAACATGAGACTCTATTAGATTGTTAATCCCAAGAGAGTAACTATGGCTATAGTCTCATAGTTCCCTCTTGTAGGGTTCATATCGTCTAAAATTTTATCAAGACGGATTCAATGACCTCACTTATAACACTAAGTTACTACGTAACATTGTGATTATTCTAAGGTAATCTAGTTATTAAGATTTTTCACATATAACCAGGCCGCTTCTTCTGTGATCAGTTGATTACGGTGACCTAATCATTGATTGCCTTCACCCCTCCTTGTTGTTTGTACACTGCATTATAGAGAAAAAGCAACAAAAAAAAAAGGAGAGAGAGAGAGAAATATAGAAAGAAGAAGAAGAACGATAGAGAAGAGCCCTTATTAACTTAAAGAGACCTCAAACTTCTGCTTCAACTATAAATCCCTCCTTGATTGCAGAAAACTTCTTTCCTTCAAATTTCTTGTTGAGGAATTCATGCCCCTTCTTCTTCAACTTCTCAAGAAATGGTCATGTTTACACACATTCTTGTAGCATCCTTTTTTCTCAAAATGTTACCATGTTTTCTGTCTTTCGTGTAATCACTGTCATTTCTAATGCTAACTTGTGCAATTTTATCATAATAGCAGCTACCAAGAGGAAGAATATAAACATATCCAAATAGTTGACTGATTTCCATTTCTTCAGCTTCTAAAATTGCAAAACTATTGACATACAAGTGAAAGTAATATGTGCATTTCCATTCCTTTATGAGATGCAAGAACCAAATCATTGTCTAGGGAATTTACACAACACTAAAACGAAGACACGAGGATTTAAAACCAGAAAGAAGACAGCTTTATAAGAAAGGTCACGGCAAGTTGCAAGAAGAATGGTGTAGAGACAACTAAAATGGTTGTCACATATGTCAAACTACTACAGACTACAGAGTCAGGCCAAATACAAGCGAGTTTGTTCTTGTTTCTTGGAACATACCATAGGTTGACAGCAACTAAAGAATAAGGATCTTATAGCAACTAAAAATTGATGAAACAAAAAACACAAATTATTCCACCAATGCACTGGCCAGTGCTGGTGTACTTAGTGGCTTGCCTCGTCCCATTGTGAAACCTCTGGTTCCATCGGGCATTCTTGGACCCCTGGAAATTTGCTTAGCAGATGGTTCATATTGTAGGTTGGTAGCAGATTGTGGAGAAGGAGCAAGCAGGCCTCGTCCACCGTAGCTTTGTCCCTGTCCCCTTCCCTTCCCACGGCCTCTTCCCCATCCCTTCTTTGATGACCCTGAATTTTCTTCACCCTGTAAGAAGTTATTTTTATGTCAAACACGAGCCGATAACATAGTTTGCTTGTCTATGCAAGTAACACAGCAACGTTCTAGACGAAAAGAGACAACATCAAGGTACACTTGCTCAGTTTATATCCAATAACGGAGGTTATCTTTCTTATTCAAAGGCAAAGACACTGCAAATTCAAGTACTACCTCTTCAGCTTTTTCTTTTGGATCCACACAATTGCAGTATATATTAATTCACAAATTCA
Organism: Erythroxylum haughtii; assembly: GCA_025504935.2. Classification (NCBI taxonomy): domain Eukaryota; kingdom Viridiplantae; phylum Streptophyta; class Magnoliopsida; order Malpighiales; family Erythroxylaceae; genus Erythroxylum; species Erythroxylum haughtii. Next base: position 201,718 of record JANSVB020000459.1, read on the forward strand.
TTTAAACAGAAATAGACAGTTGCGAAAACATTCTTACAATACTCTCAGTGACACAGTCTGCATTGTTTAGCTGAGAGGATTCTTCGTATGGTTCTGGATTGATCGTGTCATCATCATCGAACATGCCATCAAACTCTGACTTTCTGTTCTTGAGAACAGATTTTGGCTGGCCATTTTCACGTTTATAAATGCATCAACTTTTAAGCAGGAGAAGAAGAGGATAATACTTGAAAAAATGGTTCAGTTTAGACATACCGAGCATCTAAGCAGCAGCCTTACACGGAGCCCTTTTCTCCAGTTCCTTTCATCATTCAAGGTCTCAACCTGGTGAAGTCACAGAATTATAAAGAAAAAGGATAACAAGAATTTATGGAAGCCACATTACAATGAAAAAAATGTAAAACCTTGGACGTACCGCTCTCTCAGCAATTTCTGGACCCTCAAACTCCACGAGTGCATGTAGCTTGAAAATAAAGGATCGTGAGAAAATATGCTAGCTATAACATCTTGGTGCTTACAAAATATGTGGCTTGAATATTAATACCTTGTTGCTCATTAAGAAATCACTACGTTTGGAGCGCGATGAATTGGACTCTTGGGGATGGCATATTCTAATGGTCTTCACACTGCTTACAAGAGGAATATGTGAGTAAGCAGCAAAGACCTCAATATGAACTAAAACCTATTAACAAAGAAAAGAGGAAGTCCCTGAATAAGAAACTTGACCTTCCAACCACACTGAATATTTTCTCGAGGTTTTGGTGAGAATGATCTTCAGGTAAGTTCTCAACAACAACAGTACGAGACTGCAAATTGCCAGGAAAATGTCAACTTTGGAGAATACGCTTTTGGAAGTTAAATTTTGACACAAACGTTCTTTACCGACTTACCTGTAAGTCTTCTCTGTCTTTGTCAGTGAAAGGAATTTTGCGTTTTACCTTCTTGCCATCTTCACTTATAACCTGAATAAGACCAGAGAGAAAGTGAAAATTGGAATCTCAAGGATGAAATCAGATATGAGAAGGGCCAAATGTTAATAACTTTGGAATTTGTTGGAACAAAATAATGTGATAATTTAAGCAAAGAACTCACAAGCTTTGAAGAGGATTTAAGTGCTTGAGTAAGCAACTGATTGTTAGTAGTCAGAGACTTCATTTTCTTAGCGGAGACAATAACAGATATTGGCACTGTTGCAGAGACAAATTTATGAATTATTAGTGCTTGTATTAGTGGTATGCACAGAAAACCACTACCAGTGATCCTTATCCTTACCATAGCCTTCAGGATCTTTGCTAATGTGTTTTGCCATAGATTCATTTGCAAGAAGACTCATGTCACTAAACTGGTACTCTACCTGTTTCATACAAAACCAATGCCTATATTTGAATGAAAGTCAACATTACAACTGGTAATCCACGTTTCTTACTTCCTCATTAGTTGTACCGATTCAACAAAACATCAGGTAAGGAATAAAGAATCAATCACCCAATAAAATGAAACCTTTCGAATTCAATTGTCACCTTCGACCAATACTGTCACATCCACGTTTACTTGCAAGGAGGAGTCAGATTTCGTGGCATGATTTGGTATGGAATATACCCTTGATACATAACTCGTAATTGAACAGTATTTGTTTAAAAGAACAAAGTTACGCAGTCAGGCTTATGATCTTTAATCCCTTCAGACTAGAAACATAAATGCAGGGATCGAAAATCGATGTGAAACCTTGATGCAGGGACCGAAAATTCACCGAAACAGGCTAATACTACTAGCAGGTTGCATAAAAATCGACAATATGTAGGGGGGAAAAGCAACGCGATATCTTGAAAAGCAGTTTCTACCTTCATCGGATCTCATGTTTCGAGGGGAATGTGAAAAGATACAATGGAAGTTCAGGATTGAATCATGAGGACCAAAAAGTTTAATTGGGACCCTCAAATTGGTTAAACAGGACACCACATTAGCCTACCGAAAACTTGGCCAAGAACGTTCATAATCGCAGAATTTTAAGAGATAAAAAAGTTTTCGGCAATTCCATGAATTCACATCAGAGTTCTAAGAATTGATGACAGATACAAACATGAGAAACAAAAGAATATGAGAAAACGAAATCCTAAAAAGAACAAAGAATCAACAAAATAGAACCTGTTTGATGATCTTTTGACGAAGATCATCAGTGAGAACATTATTCTTGTTGGACTGGTTAGGCACTGCAAGATTGGGATTAGGCATCAAGAACGCAGTAGGATCTTGGTCCCCAACAAAGAACCAATCAGACCCATTAGCCGCACCAATATAATGAAAACAAGGGAATAAATAGCCAGACACAGGGATCTGTGCAGTTGCATGCGATCTGGGCAAAAATTCCGGGGCTTGAGCATTGAATTTGAATGACGCACTGCTATTACTACTGCTGCTGGTACCACTACTGCTACAACTATTACCGGGTTTTCTTGCTTCCGTCATTTTCTTTTCAAGAAAGCTCGTCTCTTCTTCAATCTTCTCCTCTGGTTGTGCTTGTGCCATCTTTGTTTGATCTCTTTCGTGCGTTGTGATTTACAAAGTTGCAATCTTTAACACTCTCTCTCTTTTGGGTCTGTTTTGGTGTGAGTGTGTGCCTTATGAATGTGCTGTTTGTTGTGTTTCTGTTCTCTCTCTCTTCCTGAAGCTTAGGAACTGCATTCTGAGATATTGAATCCACCTTTCGCGCCCAAATAGAGGTTGCTTATTACATGAGACCGTTGCTTGTGGGTTTGACCAGTTTTCTTTGGGGGTTTTTTTTTCCAAGTACCTGGATTTTCCCAAATTGACCCTTTCCTGGGTTCTTTATATTCAATAAATAAACCTTGGTTAAAGTGTTTTTTAGTCTCAAGCCTAACTAGTCACATTAGAATCTTCTGAGCATCGAAATTCAGGATTTCAGGCCTTGAATTTGTTTATAAGAGGATATCATCGCAATGCCACAAATCCTAAAACCCAAGTCAAAACTCTTGACGGATCAAGTTACAAAGCTATCTGAGATGGAGTCCCACGAATGAAGCAGTTGGAAATTGAAGTCCTGCTTTCATCATTTCCCATCATCAGATGCGAAAGACAAATTGAATTACCTACAAGAAGTATAAGCTGCAAGACATTTGATATGCATAATCAGGATTTATCCAAATTTTTGATGTTCCAAGTTAAATTCAAAGTATTTTAAAAAAACAGAAATTACAAAATTTTTCTGTTAATTTTAATTTTATATGATTCTAAATATCATGTAATTTCCGAACTGATAATAAAGGAATATTAAGGGTATTTCTTTTATTAAAGACTCTTTTTTTTCTCTAGTTTATATTCTCTCAGTATTTTTTAACGAACTCAAAAATATATTTTTGTCTACGAACATTTTGCTCCTCTACATATTATTTATTGTTATTTCGACTTGGATTCAAGGATTACATGTTTGATTACCCTCTTACACTCTATGATCATCTTGAGCATGTTGTTGCTCCCCAAGCATTTTTTGGTGACTTTATGCTTCGCTTTTGCATATGTGACAGTTATATCACTGTATATAGTCATGCATCATATTCCAAAACAAAACATCATCATGTAATATTTTAGTATATGTCCCTATTTATCAGTTTGTTATTAGGTTGAATGGATAGTAAAGAAATCAATATTACATTATCAACACAAAGTGTCCCAAGGTGTCACTTCTATTCAGATACGATAATGTGATTAGTTTGTTTGAGTCAATCATTAATTTAAAAGTATTTGCAATATTTGTTTTTTATTTAATTTTGATTTCACACTTTAGTATTAATTTGCACTGCATTCTTCCTTTTAACTCACTTGTGTATAGCTACTATTTGTGAATAATTTCAACCACCTATTCTTTTTAGGCTAAAATACACTTATCGCTGCGTGTTTTAACTTTTATCTCTTAATACATTGTACCCCGTCTGGTCGGGTCGATCATGCTAGACCTAGGTTCAGTCCCAGGATAACATGTGAGCCGATCGGCCCATTCCCATGATGTTGAGTTAAACATGACAGAGACGTTGAATTAAACATAAACACGTCAGGTATTTATCATATAAGATCATTATCTCCTCACGAGGCAGGTACGACTATCAGAACCCTAATTCTCTTTGTTCATAAACACGTAAACCAACGACAAAGAACTAACTTAGGCATCGGAGGGGCAAGCCGGCGATCAACCCCCGGTGTGCCTTATTGTTTTTGCAGGTCTCTCCCGGTTGAAGCTCATCAAGATCATGGATCCAAGCAACGGCGTCCAGCCCCAACAGAATCAGACTGAACCACAAGTAATTCTACGTAAGAAAAAAGAGAAGTGAGTTATATTAAAAATAAGACTCATAATTCATTATCTTAAAATATTTGGTTGAGATATAATGTCTTAGTTGTATGAGTTGAGAAGGAACTAGTCTAATATAGATAGATTCACTTGTGAGGAATAAATGTTAGAAATTCACAAGAAGATTAATCTCATATCAAAAAGAGACATAATTATGAAAATGGTTATATATAAAGATATGACTCATAAGTCATATTCTTAAAGTTTTAGGTTAAGATATGATATCATAATTATATACGGATTCATTTGAATTCAATCCAATTTCTCTTCGAACCCTCTTAAAATCCTTTAATTTGTTGTCAAAGATTTGGATCTACCTTTTATAGCTAAGAATGTTTGTGTTCTTAGGCACTAAAGATAGATGGGAAGGATGTCCTAAAGTGTTGCAAAATAATATGATTTTGTGGGAAAAGTAGCCTGAAGCGAGATTATCTGTTAACCAAATTAACCAAACTAAAGGTTTCATTCTTTATGATCTCGTGATTTGTATTCCCTTTAGTGGATTTGTGTTATGGGTAGTCCAAGAAAGCTGTTTTTTTAGATTTAACATTCTAGGGTTCTTAGTTTCTATGAGACCCGTAAAGCTCTAGTATTAACTAGCTTCGATTTCCTTGGAGATTCTCGTTGTGGCTTCACTAAAGGGAAAAAGTCAAGTACTTTTCTAACTTTTAATGAGATTTATTTTGTTTTGATGCAACAAGCTCTACTTCATCAACAGTCTCTTTACCATCCTAGACTTCTCGCTGCTTCTCAGGTTTGTTTGTTCTCAGTTTCTCTCGCTCTCTATGATTTTCAAATTGTTGATTTAAGTGACTACGATTTCCTTATCCGAAAATCTTGAGTTTTCAGTTTTGTAAATGGGTGTGTTATAGTATCTTGTTTGTATCTCTGTTTTTTGGGAATTTGAAGGCCTTGGGTTGGGATTTCTCTCCCTTTCTAACTGTCCTTTTGAGTTTGCCTGTCGATATGCTTTCTCTGCTACGTTTTCGGGTTAACCAGATATTAGGACTCGTATGTAAGGGTTTTGAGTTATTATTTGTCAGAGTTTAAGTGTTTGTTTTCATGAACATTTTGATTTGCCTATATTTTTGTGCTGTGGGTGGAGATCTCGTCGATGCGATAAGCTGGGATGTAAAGGGTTGAAGAAGGCAATGGAGTTTGATTTGCAGTTGCAGAGTGAGGAGTGTGTGAGATTAAATGGGTCTAAAGAAATTGATAAGTTGCTGTGGAAAGGGCTAGGTATGGGTGTCTTGTTGCTAAGTTTGAGGGCTTGGGTCCGAAACGAGGTCGCCGTCACAAAAGGTTTGCCTTTTTCTTTTCTTTTTTAGTCAACGAGTCGTCTGGATGAGAAAGACGGTGAGAAAGGCAGTGGCCGCTGGAGTTGTTGCAGAGCACGAGGTCAACGAAGATACGAAAAAACAATCAAAGATATTGTGAGCAAATAATCATTGTCGTGTTGTCATGAAATAAGTAAGTTTTCTTTTCTCTCTCTACTTACTATCTCCAGATTATCCATTACTTCTGTGTTTTCCTCTGTGTCTCTATCTTGTACTTTTAAGTTTAGTTGTGAGATTTCCTTATCTAGATTTCGAGTTTATGTGTTTATTTATGTTATCAACAGTATCTAGCGTCTATACTGATCCTAGGGAGTTTCGTTCTTTGATCTATTAATTGTTGTTGGAGGTCTGACCATGTGTCTATTAGTTTAGCGTCTATTTTTGTACATGAATCTCCCTCTGCATCCATGTTCTTCCTTTGGCTTCGGATATGCAAAATGGGGATTGTTTTCATAGGTGGAAGTGTTAGTGGCAGTTGCCCTTCGTTTGTAGACAACAGTACGTTGTCGTTATAGATGGAGAGAGAGAGGGAGAGGGAGAGGGCTTTGTGTGTTTCAGAAACAAGGCATTTATTACCCTTATGCAGAAAAACGCTTTTCTGACATTAGAAATTTGTTAAATCTACGATTAGGGTTACCACCAACAGTGCGTCGTCCACTCTTTCCCCTATGTGTTTTAATACGGATTGGACTTCTCGCCTTAATCTTTTCTGCTTACCATTTTAGTTGGCAAATTATTACCATAATTAGACATAAAGTTGACAAGAAAAAAGTAAATTTTTAGTCGATTCCTAAATCGCTAGATTCATTAAGAAAGAAAGTTGTGTAGCTTTTTTTTTAATGGAGGAACCCGCAACTGTTACCTTTTTTATGCGTATTATATAAATATTTGGATTAACACAATAGTTTGCAAATTACGTTAATCGGATACTTCACATTAGGTAAGTTCTGTATGATAGGCTCAATCGAAAGCGCGTAAGGGAACCGAATATAAAACTTTTTGGCCCTAAGTCCCTTCACTCTACCAATTCAACAACTCCTAGGAGGCTTGTGTAGCTTTGTCCACCGTAAAAACTAAAATCATAGTGGTAGGAACTTATTATTCTACTATCTAATTCCAATTTCCCAAACTAAATTCAACATGAGATTGGAATGACTGACCTTTTTGTTCAATTAATAGTATTGCCCTTGAAAATAGTTTAATACGATCATATGATTTATCATATCCATTATTTCGCATACATCATGTATGTGTGTGTGTGAGTGTGAGATGCAAACATCTTGAATGTATGTCTTGGTATCAAAGTTCAAAGCTAGGCGCAAAATCAAATTAACCTTTTCTATCGCTAGTTGTGGACCCTAATTCTATCTACTATTTATTTCTTGTTACTATCATAAAGACTTTAAGTTACATTAAACTAAGCTATATTCAAGACCATAACGAAGACAAATTGGGTTATAAAATAATAATAATAACAAAGCTCTTACTAATCACTGTAGGAAATATTATTTTTCGCAACAACATTGCTTCTCTCCATCAATTAGGGATGAAAATGTAATAGAAGAAATGATCGAAATAAAAAAATTAAAAATTTAATGAAAACTTTTGTTGATGTCATCAAGAACTATCATTGTTTAGCTGAGAAATGTTAAAAGTATAAAATAATGTCATCAAGAACTTGGTTTTGTATTATAAATTAATGTTTCATTTTTATTATAAATATCATTCAATAATTTGGATTTTTTTCATTTATTCCAAGTAAGAAAATATTGTATCATGATAAACAATTGCAAGATAATATGTACCAAAAATGAAAGGCTCTTTTATTTACTCTCCTTACTTACTTGATAATGTTAGATTCACATTGCATATAACATAAAACATTTCTTTATAACCAGAATCAATTTAGTAGAAATTTTGGCATTAATCTTCATCATATGGAAATTTGTTATGATAGACAAAAAATTAATGTTTTAAAAACTGACCGAAAGTTAAACCGGTAGGATAAAAAATTTAAGGTTTAAAAGGGTTAATTTGTATTAGACCATCATAAAATCGATTAAAAATTAAATAAAATTAAAGAATTTGAAATTTGATTAAAAGAGATTGTTTTTACTTATCAAAAAATTTGAAGCTTAATTAAAAAAAGATTGTTAAATTAAATTTAATTGAGTTATTACAGTTTCTAAGAATTTATTAATTTACAAAAATTGAATGATTAATTAATAAATTGACCGATTTTTAACAACAAGAGTTATTACTAAAAGCATTACTATGGATTATGTTGAAATTTATATGTCATTTATAGGTCTAGTATGATAAAACACTTGTGTTTGTGGTATATGGAAGATAGTGTGTTTTGTAATAAATATATAACTACGATAACCCACATTTAGTGTTTTTATCATATTTAGATAATTATGATATTTTGAGGATGAGTTTTAGTGCCTAATTGTAAATGCATCATACTTATGCATTAGTTTTATTCAATTTTAGGCCAAGTAGGAGAATGTTGGAAGTTGTTTTTAAGTGACCTAAACATTAGGGATTGAGAATAGTAACTTTTCATTCAGATACAATTACTCAGATATGATATTATAAGAGAAAATTATCAATATAGAAAATGCTCATTCGTTAATTAATTACACATTAATACTTGATGGATGTATCAAATTAAAAAAAAGACACACACAAATTAGTCGTCTCTCTACCCTAATTTATACATTTAAGAAAAACTTATGCATTCATCAGAAAAAGAATGTGTAAACTAAAGAAAAGGAGAATGGTAGAGAAACCAATTTTTCTACGTAGAGAAGATAATTATTATCAAGATCAAATATCATATCTTCTTCGTCAAATCAAAGTATATGAAAATTATTGGTTTCAAGATCCTTTATAATGTAGAGAAATTCAATTTCTTCTTACATATAAGAACTTTTTTTCCAACGTACCTAATATATAAGGCTCCTCGTTTTGCGGAGGTCTAAAGAGGATCATTGATGTACGCAGCCTGCCCCTTATATTTTTTATAAAGAGTTTGTTTCCATGATTTCAACATATGATCTTGTCACAAAAGAGTAACTTTTACTAGTTGCTCCAAAGTTCCCATTTTATAATAACTTATTAATTTACAAAAATTGACTGATCTTTAACAACAAGAGTTCTTGAAGTAAATTAAACCGAGAAGTTAAAAAACAAACTGAAAATTTATAAGATTCAAGGTTTTTGTATTTAGACAGACTAAACCGATTAAATTTTGTAACCATTACAAATTTTAAGTAGAAGTAAATAGTATTGTGAATACATCCATTAAGATGTTTCCTTTTTCATTTACATTTTGATTTTTTTAGCATGAAATATTAT
>JANSVB020000459.1:217530-229349 GCA_025504935.2 Erythroxylum haughtii
GGCAACTTCCGGCGATTAGAACAAACGATTTTGACAAGGGAGATGAACAATAAAGAAGCAGAACATAAGAAGAACAGAGAGTACAATTCCAAGTCTTGAATAGGAAACTACAAGGAACTAATGTCCCTGAATTGGTTCAGGCGTAGTAGTTAGCCAAGAAGCGAAGAGAATAGTTGGGTGCACAAAACACAGAACACAAAACAAGTGAAGAATGAGAAGGTATTTGTAGGCTACGAGTCGTGACTGAAAAATGAAAATAAAGGAAAGGGGAAAACAACAAGAGAGATTTTCAAATAAAGCTCGAAGCCCTAAAAGTTAGCGAGTGAACCATAAGATATCTAGAAATGTAGATGAAGAAAACCCTAAAGCGTCCAGAGAAACAACAAGAGGGAAGTTAATAAAAGAAGTACCTGACTGAAATTGGTTTGAAGTTGGGAGTTGATTTCGGGCCATCTAAAACACCAAAAGCAAAACAAATTTCCCCATAGAACTGGGTTTGTTGTTTTCGATAGAAGAAGCACATGCCATAAGAAGAAGACGAAGATGGTAAAAACTGATATTTATTAGAGCAAGATCTAATAAATATGGATGGAAAGAGTTGAGAGTGATATCGAAAAAAAGTGAAGCGGGAAGCAAAATAAAAAAGAGGAGAAAACATGGCTCGGCTTTGGTGGCGTGAAGCTGAGATGAAACGTTGATTACAACAAAAACGTCGACGTTTTTATTGTGGCACAGAGTGGGTACAGATTTAATGGCACAGACGATCTGATGCCGAATGTAAGGAGGGGGATCCTCTGTCGTCCCTACCCTGTCCCTACCCCGTCTCCTTCTATCTGAACCATCTATTTTAGTGGGTCCCACATAAATGAACAGGGTTGGTACAGAGTAGGGCCAATGTAAGAGTGGCTGTTTTGTTATGCACCCAAATAAAAGAAATCATGGGGACTTCTGACCAAGAGGAGGTCCCCGTCATAATTACTGACACCCAAAGAAAAGAATTGCAAGAATAAACCGAAACACTTAGGCGATGCAATGAGAAGTCTAGAATGAAAAGAACTCGAGAGAAGTGTTTGTCAAAGACCAAAACAGACTGTCAACATCAATTGCCCTGGAACGGAAGACTCGGAAATCTTTGAACAGTTCCCATGGCTGAATTGCATCATTTTTCATTTGGCAAGGGGTTGAGAATGTAACTTCACAGCGTTCCATCATTCACAACATGGAAAATCACACAGCCAGGGAAAGCCACTTTCAAGCCCCCAATCTAGAGAAAGATCAATTGAATCCGCACTCCAAGACCAATAACTGTACGTCTTCTTTCGACCGAGAACTCAGGAGGAGGAATCTTGTGACTGCGGACTAATTTCACCCACATTCTACGTCTCACGTTGCCTGGAATTCCTATCATCAAAGGTCCAAACAACAGGATAGTTTCCATAAAATGAGGACGAGGATAAACCTTGTCTCTTTTGTAAAAATATACCATTTCTGAGAAAATAATGCTAACCCTCACTATTTCACAGTCTCTCTCTCTCTCTCAAGAGCCCGCTTCATTATGTAAAGAAACAATTATTATTTTATTTGTGTGTTCATATGATCCTCCCATGTGTAATTTTTCTGCAAAATTCACGGTGGATATCACCCTATACATCTTCTTTTTCTGATCTTTTAACATGGCTTTTTCCAGCTGTATTCCTAAGATTTTGCATCTTCATCATCTTCCATGCTATAAACTCCAGTATTTGAGGTCCCTCCAGTGTTTCCTGCTAATTCGATTAGGGCCTTGAGGAGAGCCAGTTTGTGAACTAGTTGTCTTTGCAAATTCACCGTACTGATCTTGAGACATCAGAAACCTCCAGAAACAGCTAAAGATTGTTTTGCTGAGCCAGCTGAAGCAGGTGGAATTCTTCTTGAATGGAGTCGATATTTCTGGCATGGTGGTAAAGATTTCTAATCAGTCTTCCACATAAATCGAAAGCATTCACCTTACTCATAGCAATGAAGAAAAGGAAGAGAGATTGTATGAGCAAGATCAACATTTTGTTTCATTTTTCTCATGCTTTCCCTGTACTGAACAAGGCATAAAACCAGGAACTCACCTGCAAATGACTCTTCACTTCATCATTGGTCAAGCCATCAACTTGAATGAGCTCTCTAATCTGCTTTGGAGTAGCAGCTGCAATTTTTGGAAAATTCAATTTAAATGCTTGAAAGAAGTCGAGTCATACCTCAAAAAGATATTTAAGAGAATCCTTCTACAATAATGAAAGTACAATCAATTCAACTTCTATACCACCAGCACATTCATTAATCATCATGTACACACACTATTTGACAATAACTAAACAAACATGAGATCATAGACAAAATTACCAACATTTTTCAACTCTCATTCATCACCCAGCAACAAATGCACATCCCAAACATGCAACACCAAATTCTCAAAATAAAGGACAAAAGGGCGTGATCAACCATCAAAATTAAAAAATGACATCGAGTTTCGCAACATGTCCTAACCTTGACAACCTCCAAGTTGATGTAAAGCATTGACAAACCGTCGATGCAAGTCAGGTGACCAGCACCTCCTCTGCTTCCGGGCAGACTGCTGCTGATATGATTGAGTTCTATTTCGTATATTTGAGTGGGAATTAGGTGCAGAGGATGAAACCGTTCTACTGCAGCTGAATCTTGAATCAGTAGAGCCCGATTCCTCTCTCAAATTCTTGATTCCAGGAGTCAAAAGAGATAAGTCTGGGACTGTCTCTTTATCACTGCCATCCTTCTTTGATAATCCAGAGTAAGCCTTAAACGGAATATATGCTCTCGTTTCACCCCTGTTCTTGCAGGTCCGAAATGCATCTTCATTTCCAAACAGATTCCCTTTCTTTGAAGTCTACGAAGCACAAGCAAGAAAACAAAAGTCAATTTCGATTTCCCAGTTCTCCTGTTGAATTAAAGTTTTGAACTTCGAGACGCATAAGATAAACTTGACTCCAGTTTCATTCGTATGTGAATAATTTTTTTGTACCTTATATTCTAGTCTGGAATTTGTTTTTGAATCAAAGATGGTTTTCCCACTGGAGGTCGGATCATCACCGTTCCATAACTGAACACAGCTCATCCAATTTTTCTTATCTCTGGAGTCCTCCTTTTTCATTTGATCATTTTCATTATTATCACATTTTTTCTTCAATGGAATGAACTCTTCTAACACTGGTTTACTCTTTGATTCTGTGCATTGCACTGCCTCGTTCTTCAGAAACAAAACCGCTGCAAGAAGAAGAAGAATATAGATAACATTAGAAACAAGATCAATAACCACACAATCAATCGGATGAAAAACCGCATTCACAATCACTTCAAAAGAAGAAAAGAAGAAATCTATTGGGATCGACCCATTAACATGATGATTTGAACCCATTATCGAAGTCCCAGTTTTGATCGAAAACAACCCAACGAAACGAAATTAAACCATTTTTCTTCTTTTTCATATCAACCATCACATTGTTTAAAACATCATCTTATATGTGTGTACATACATCAAGGAACCAACCATCGTTCAAAAGGAGCACGCAAAGAGGAAGCTCGCCTTTAAAAGCATTGATCTTTCTAATCTCATCTTCCAAAACCTTAACAAAACCATCAACTTTCGAAGCCTTGTCGGAAACATCCCTGATCACCGACACCTCCTGAAGGAAGTCGGTGATTGTCTTAGGAACAAAAGTAGGCCTAAAATCCAAGCTCAGTTCAGGTGGTGGGAGCGCATCCATTTCCATACAAACACCACCGACTCCCTGTAACACAGCCTTTCACCCAAATTCCTCAAAATAAAACTATAGGCATCATTAACGATCCACAGAGAAATAGTGGTAGAGTGAGAGAGAGAGAGAAAGAGAGAGGACGAGCAAGGGTGACATCTATCAATAACAACATTTTCCTTCTCTCTCTATATATACATATTTCGTGACGTCGCATATTTTATGTACCAATTTATATTATCTGTATAATGTCGGTTTTAATTCACTTGAGCGATTGTATTTGTTTGTGACAAATCGAATGTTTACTTCCATCGACAATATAATGTAATACTTACATCATCATCGACAACCCTATCATATCATGTAAGCATGAATTTTTAAAGGAGTAGTAGATTTGAGCTTTAGATCGATGTGTCAACATTCCGTATTAATACAAAATTTGACTTAAGAAAACTAGTGGATTAAAATCTATGCCAAATTAATGGTGACTGCTTCACCACATGTTTGCGTCACCCACACTAATTATACTAGTAAAAAAGAAAAGAAAAGAAAACTTCAACTTTGTTTCAAGAACAAAAGCTAGCTTGCCAAGTTCCATTTAGCCTGGAACAGAGCGAGGCTCCTCTTTGTACTTCTACAAAGGGAAAAGGAGGCAAGACCTTCAGGGTCATCCAAGGCCATAACCTAGAAAGAGTTCAAGGCATCAATTCCATGTTTTCTGATCAATATATCCTCTAAAATGGTTCCCTGATATTTATTGAAAGAAAATGTGAAATCTTTTTTTTTTTCTGTCAGTTTTTGAATTAATCCAGTCACGGACCACTCAGTTTGACCAAGCCTATCAAGTTTTCTTCCTCTCACAAATATTAATATATATGTAGTCAAAGAGAGGACAATCCATTAAATACTTAAAAATGACCCTTTTCTGTTTTTCTTTTTCCTTTTATGGCATCAATACCATGTAGGTCAAGAATAATGCCACCAATATGGAATACACGGACAAGTCCATGGTCCAATGAGATGTGACCACTCTCTCTTGCAAACATTTATCGTTTAATTGTCATGCCTGGCTTTCGGTGTTTTTGGAAACAACTATACAATTGTCTTAGAAAAAGGGTTCACATTCTCGTTACTATTTTGTGCATACTATATTTGATGAGCATCTATCCATCCAATTTCTCTTTATCCTATTTATTAGATGGATTGATGGTGGGTATAGGGTAAAGGAAATAAGTGATCTATTCCTCTTAGACAATGGTTTAAGATTTGATTCCTTTTTCCACCGCAATGTCTAAGATTCTTCTATGCTACTAGTGAATTAAGTGCCTTTCCCCAAATTTCAATGTGAATACACTCCAGGAATACAAAAACTTTGTTTCTTTTGTTCGCTAGTTTTATAATGAAATAATACCCCATTCAATGCAGTAAAAAGTACCGTACCCATTTTAAAATAATTTCAATGTTTTCTTAAACATCAATCACAACAAGATGTCTTCCTTTTTAAATTATAAATTGTTGGCAATGCTATCACAATCTAAATTTGAGTTTAGAAGATCTATGAATTAATGTATGTTAAATGGGTGAAAACGTGTAAGCAAAATGAGAAGCCAAAGAAGGAGAATTCAACCATGAAGAATGTCATTTAAGATCTAGAGAGGAAGTTGTTGTCAATAATAGATGAACTTTATGAAATAATGCTAAAGCTGATCAATATAGCGAAAGAAAAAAGAATGTTGAAGAGCGGTATCGAAAAGCTAGAACAATTGTTGAAAATTGATAAAAACGAAGGAGACTTTAAAGGTGTTGGTTATAAAGGTGAATATTCTAAAGAGAATAATGAGCAAAATGGTGAAGATAGATTTTTCAAAGAAGCAAAATCAAGTAAGCAAGGAGAAATCTAAAAAAGAAGCAGAAAGTTTATTCCTACATTTTACTTTTGTAGTGTAAAGGGCTACATAAAGCCAAATTGTTATAAGCTGCTACAAATGTTATTCCATAATGTTCAAAACAAAAAATTTAGACATTTGTGGAAGAACCTTAAGCAAAAGAAGCCACCAAAGGAGATTTAGGTTAAAAGAACCAACCGTAAGTACATGTGTCTCTTAACTTAATGTTGGGAAGCACTGCGTGTGGCACAAGGGCCAGAGACGATGTGAGCATTTGTGCATATGATGCATGTGTCATATGCATCATAAAGGTTCAAAGTGCATTGGTGTGTGTATGCACTTGCCTAGTGCATCTAAGGGAATGTCAAGCAATGCATGTGCCCTCTAGTTACTCGCACTGTTGACGTTGTGTTGATGTCATGCTGACATTAGTGCTACACTAACCAAAAAAAAACTCAAAATTTTAAAATTCACTAAATTGTCCCTTCGATCATTTTAGGTTAGTTTCGCAGTCTTGTGATTCATAAAGAAAGTTTTTAATTTTTTTGGATTTATTACATTGGTAATAAATAAGGTTTAACTTCAGAAAATCAAATAAAGGTTATTAAAGCCAATTTTAAAGTGAAATTTCATGCTTGAAATAAAAAGGTACATGTGGTTTTGGTATCTCATGTGGTGCATTTATTGTTCGGTATTGCACGATTATCACTCTGATTGAGATTTTTTTGTGAAATTTTAAAATAAAGTTAATTGATAATGTTTTCAGCATTGATATGTGATAATGAGAATGTACATAAGGATTTACATTTATTGATGGTACGTTATCATATATTATATGCCCATACAAAATGTGAGGATGATATAAAGGTATATCTCTTTTGTTTGTGGATCCATTTAGGTACTAATGAGAATGTAGTCACCACAATGACCTTTCGCGTTAATATTTGTATTGTTTTGCTTGCATGTTTACAGATGTCATTAGTCTTGTGTTTAATTCTTCTACCCACAGGTGTTGGCCTTAAATGAGATTTTGAGATTTGTATAAAGAAATTTAATGGAGGAAGCCATAGCTATAGTGATCTATTCACTCACAGGTGGTAAAGTCATAAGAGTTAATAGTGTGTATTTTGATCACTTTTATGCAGAGATATTATCTACATGTATTATGTATTCAGCCCACAATTATTTCACGATATGCGTGATAAGATTCTCAGTATAAATACTATTTACAACTTTGAGTATCATTGCTATCCTATATTTGTGTTGATCATTACATTGTCAATTTTTTAGTCATCTTTTCTGTAAACAACAACAATGTCACTATTGAAACCTTTACTAGTTTCAAATTCAATAAGTGGAAAAGAGATGTAGAATTTGTTTTGGAGATGACAAACATTAATATGGCCATGGTTAAAGATAGCTCATCTGCCCCTACATCTCTCAGCTTGGAAGCTTAAAAGACTGCATAGACAACCTGGTACAGGTCAAATAAGATGTGTTGCTTGACCATAAAGAGGTCCATCCTAAACTATCTACGAAGTGGACTTCTAAAAACAACCATAGCAAAGGACTTCCTGAACAATGTCTCACAGAGATAAAGGGTATCTTTTATGCAGAGATAAGTGCCTTAGTGAAGAATTTATTCGTCATGAGGTTTACAAGAGGAGGGGGAGTGAGGGAGTACATTATCAGGATAGTCCACCTCGAGAGTAAGTTGAAGGTGTTGAACATCATCATTCCTGATATTTGCATTGTACACCATGCTCTGAATACACTTCCTTAAGAGTTTGGTATTCTGGTTACAATGTATAATTCTCAGGATGAGGATTGGGAGATCAATGCTTTGATTGCTCGATGTGTTATTGACGAGGAGAAGTTTAAAAACACTACTCATATAGCATTAGTAGCCCGCAAGCTTTTAAAGTTAAGAAATCCAAATTCTATCCACTTGTGAATATTGGTCAATCCAATATTGTTAAAAGTCCTGTAGATGTTAAAAATATGAGGTCTTTCTTCTGTAAGAAGAAAGGAGTTCGATTGCCATAAATATAAAACCCGAAAAGAAAAGTAGGAACTATCAGGTAACTTTTTGACCTGTATGATCCATGAGGCTAATTTTACTATAGCCACATCAAGTTCTTGGTGGCTAGATAGCGTAGCCTCTAATCATGCATGCAAAGTTTGTGGCATGCTATGGGGCTGACAATAGACAGTTTGACTCAAGAAGTTGATTTCTAAGTTGTTTGTTGAATCAGTGACTAGACTCATTCGGTTATATAGTGATAATCTTTCTATTGTGTTTTTTTAGTAACATCAATAAGAACATCACATGGTCTAAGAATTTATAGGTTAAGTATTTGACCATAAAGGAATTGATACAGAAAGATGAGATTGAGATGAAGCATTTGAGGACTAAAGATATGCTTGTTCATCATTTAACTAAGGGACTTCACCCACTTGTTTTTGAAAGACATATATACAATATTAGTGTATTAAAGTCCTTAAACACTGTTAGTTAGTGATAAGTGTAAATTACATCATGTTTTAGGGTATAGTTTGATATATGTTTAGCTATCAATTTAATCATTTAGTATCTGTTTAGGTTAGAATTATGTTAGTTGTTAATTATTTATGTTTTAAGTGTTTTATAGGTTAATACAAATCTTTGAGCTTAAATATTATGTTTTGAGGTACCTTGATGAGTTTGTTAGTGTTTCAGTGTCAATATCAAAGAACGGAAGAGTTTTGGAGACATTCGGGTTGAAACAATGGCCCACGATCGTGGTATGTCAGGCCACGATCGTGACAGAAGCACCAAATTGGAAATGGCCAACGATTATGACTTGCAAGGCCATGGTCATGGTTTACGTCGGGCATATATGCAAACACTCACAAACGTCAAGTTTCGAGAGATTTTTGGACCTTTCGGATATTGAAAAAATCCTAGGGCCACCCAAAACATAAAGAAGTATAAGAAGAACACAAAGAGGAGGGAAAGGGAGTTTTTTGCATTAGCCACCTTGAGAAACCCTATAGAGAAATCACTGAGAGATAGAGGAAGAGAAGAAGGAAGAAAGAAGAGAGAAGAGGAGAAGAAGTTGGTTCAACGTACCTTCCGAATTAGGAGGTTTCTTACATTGCTGCCTTCCATCATCCATTTAGATTGTATTTTCTGTTTATTTTCAGTTTTATTAATGTATAGAATTGGATTCAACAGTTGATGATATGATCTAGAAGGTTGATGATGTTCTTAACTCACCTCTAAAATTTTGTTCTTGAATTAATGAAAATATGATTGTTTATGTGTTTATTAGATTTATTTTGGTTTGATTCTACGATTGCATAATTCAATAATAAATTGAGAGGGTGAATTGAATGAAAAACAATTAAATTAGACTAATAAGAGTTAGGTGATTTAATAGAAACAAGAATTAAATCAGATCGAGAAATTGTGCGAAGAAAGATCTTGCATAGGTTTCCGATAGTTTATTAGAGAACTTCATAATTAATTGAATATGTTGTGAATTAAGAGATTATAACCTCCATAATCTGATTAGGGTTTATGATTTAGGGTTAATGGTTATTCCGATAGTTTATTAGAGAACTTCAGAACTAATTAAATAGGTTGTGAATTAAAAGATTACAACCTCCGTAATCTAATTAGGGTTTATAATTTAGAGTTAATGGTTATAACTTAAGAGAGAGTAATCAATCTTAGGATAGTCTAGAACTGACAATTCAATAATTCATAATCAGTTAGGTTAACATTAAGGATAGGTAAAATTCCCTTTCTCTCAATTGATAATTTTTTTCGATTGATTCTTGGGTATGTTGCAATTGCTTAATAATTAGTATTTTTATGTTTGATTCTTAATTTGATTGATTGAATTAAATTCTCATATTAGTTTTGTGCAATTTAAATTTTTGTTATTATTTATGGCCTTAGATTTTAGGATTAGATTAGTTCCTTTCTCGTGGAATCAACACCTTTGGTACTACGCTAACGAACTGTGTGCTTGCAGATTATCGAGGATTAATAATTAAAACTTACTTACAACCAAACCATCGATCCGTTAAGGATCATTATATTTGCTTATCATACATTTGTATATTTTTTTCATGTATCATGGCAGTATGTTTTATCAATACAAATGATCATCATTTTATTCTTTATCATATA
Organism: Erythroxylum haughtii; assembly: GCA_025504935.2. NCBI lineage: Eukaryota > Viridiplantae > Streptophyta > Magnoliopsida > Malpighiales > Erythroxylaceae > Erythroxylum > Erythroxylum haughtii. The sequence goes on from JANSVB020000459.1 coordinate 227,355, forward strand.
TGTTATTATACATTTTGTGATACAAGTAAAAGTCTTAAAATATGTATCGATCTTAAGCATTCTGAAGGTTATTGGGCATATATGTAGAAATTGACCTTGAACCTATGTTATTAGGACATATACTTATATACATGTAAATCTATGGTTTTGATATGACATAAGGGATATAAGTATTTAATCTTATAAGAGTTTTCTTTAATGTTGTTTATGATTCAGTAAGAGAAAATAAATTTCTCTAATATTGTTTAGGATAAAGTTCAGAGAAATTGAAACCTACAAACAGAAAGATTATACATTTCAGATCATACAGGTATCATCCTAGTTTGTCACACTTCATTTTCTCATTTATACTAGTAAGATATTAGATATGAATGATTATATTGTATTTGTGTTACATATGATACATACATTTAATATTTTTTGATATCAAAAGCTTTACGGAACCGAATGATGAACTTTCATTATCTTTGAATAAAATAATTTTTTAAAGTTGGTCGACCTATACATTGATTTGGCTCAACTGTTTTTATTGCTTTTATTGTTATTACAACTAATGTAGTTAATTTTAGTCTAAGAGGGAGATTGTTAGTAATTTTCTGAAGTTAGATAATAATTATTTATTATTTTAAGATTTTAACAATCTTATGATTAAGTAAATCAAATTTGAACCAATTAAAGATAGTAAATTAGCCTAATAAAAAATCTGATTTAGTGGGCTAAAGTCCAGATAAGAAAATGGACTCTAATTAGTGTAGGTTAGATATGCATTAAGCCGATGACAAGGAGGCATAATACAGTTATTATATATAGTTATTTAGGTCTCTTGTTTTTGCTGAATGTTTGGATTCTATACCCCGATGACGGATTCACACATTAAGAAAGAGGTAAAAAGATATTAATAACATCCGATTGATCAACCATTATAAAAGTTTTTGAGATAGTTTGGTTTCAGCGTCGAAAAGTTTATTTGAAATTACGAAAAATAAAATAAGTATTTTTTGCGTTTTCTTCATTTATTCACTTTCATGTTTGATTCTTGGCGAGTAACTATGGCTGCTGTTACACTTTATAATGACTGCATTGGGATGGGTGGAACGATCATTAGTGAAATGTGAATGGTAATTATAACGGACATAGAGTGATAATAATAGATGTGCATAAAGCTGACGGAGGATTTTTGTTTGTTTGCATTATCTATCAATGGCAGACTACAATACAATCAATTAACTACAACCCTAGCTGTGGATGACTATAGTAGTCCATTAAAATTAGCCTCAGTTTTTTTCTTACCCCAAGGGCTGGTAGGAATTCCCAGAAACGACTATTGTTTTAAATGAGAAGTCATCCCAGAAATGACTACTGTCATTCTCTTCCAAGTGACTTAAGAATAAGATAAAGGCTCCTTGGACGAAGTCAAAGTATTCTTGGTAGGTAAATAAATCATTTATTTATAATAAAAATTATTAAATTATGTTTGTGTTTCATTAAATGCCAATCGAATAAGAACGAAACCAATCAATTATTAAGTAGGAATTTAATTAAGCTCTTGGTGTAAAAAAGGATAAATAAAATTAGTAAGTTTTTGGTGGACAGTGTAATTGAAAATTACTTATGAGCATCTTTTAACGGAAAGAACAAAAAAGAAAACAATTCAAAGTAACTTGGTCATGCTCCAATTTCCATGCAAAAGCATTATCGTCCAAGCAAAGAAGCAAAATGAAGCCACTTGTAATATGTAAGAGGGTTGCATTAATGAGAGCTTGCATTCATTTGATCGCACTTGGAAATGGAAAGATTAGATTCTATTGACACACTTGAGCTGCCTTGCTTCTGGCCTTCAATCTTAACCATCATGTACACCAGTTGCTGCACATTGTATGTCCTAAATCCGAACTGCCTTAGATGTCATAAGGATTAGCTCTAGCAAGCACCGATTGATTGCCAAGTGAACCCCACTGGAAAAAAGGAATGCCATGTGAAGACGAATTAACAATG
>JANSVB020000459.1:244093-259300 GCA_025504935.2 Erythroxylum haughtii
ACTTGGGTCGAATCCCCTTGCAACTCATACAGGTATAATACCTTCTGAAAAATACGGGAGTCATTCAAGGAGCCGAAGTAGGGATCGCAAGAGATATGGCCGCAGCAGCAGTCCTAAGAGGCGTGATGATGGAGCAGAACATCCAAAGAAGAAGAAGGAGAAGAAAGAAAAGAAGGATGATGGTACAGACCACCCAGATCCAGAGATTGCAGAAGCTAATAAGCTACGAGCTGCCCTTGGGTTGAAACCATTAAAGTGATTCTGGCAAGATGACTACACTTCTTAGATATGCATGTAAAACTGTTTGAATCTAATAAGATATTCGTTGTGTTAGATTCTTACTTCATCTTGTTCAAATTTTTAAAATAATTTGCTCATAAAAGCAGTGACATTTACCAAAAAATAAAAAAAGCTCTTGTACACTTGTTGAATGAAATTACTCAATTTTGGTGAGGCCGTGAAACTGTTTTAACTGTTAACCGGAATTCAGACAAAGTGAAGATGTGCCGATTTATGCACTTCACGTGACAGCTGTGAAATGCTAAACATTCGAGTTCCAAAGTTAAAAGTGGTTGGATATATGAGATCAAAAGCTTTGAAGTGCTAAACATTGGAGTTCCAAAGTTGGAAGGGGTTGGATATATGAGATCAATGTTTGCGTGCTGTTCGTATTCAACCCAACAAATGATGTTCAAATTGTGATCTTTAAAATGTTTATGTACTCTAGCATTCTTTTGGAGCAAGTACGAAAGAGATTTGCCCCCTCTATTTGCGCACGGCCGCATCAAATTAGTCAATCAAAATCGATTGATCTCACCGAAGAAGCCAGCAACATTATGATGCTAAATACGAATTTTCAAGGAATAAAAAGTAACTGATTGAATGTTACTAACAAGACTTTTCTTACCCCTTTTTATTTTTTTGGGATGCTCACAAGATGTCTTAAAAGGGTCTTAATTATAGGAAGGCACTTTTAAGCCATCCACTTCTAGTCTAAGAGTCTGTTTGGATGAGCTTTTATCAGCAGAGCTTTTGTCAGTAGAGCTTTTCTGAGAAGAGCTTTTTTAAAAAGCCAGTTGACTATTTGGCTATCAATTAAAAAAACAGCTTTTTAAAAAGAGCTTCACTCAGTAGACTATTTGACAACATAAAAATAAAAAAAATACTTTTTTAATTTTTAACTATATTTTATTTTATTTTATAATAAAATTATTTATGCTAAATAATATTTAAAGTATACTAAACAATATGCAAAGTACCATCTTGTAGGAAATTTTAGATAACCATCTTGTAGGAAATAATTAAAGAGATGTCTCATTTTCTTGTAGGAAATAAAATTAATATGAAAAATAAATATTAAAACATGTAAAAAAAGTTAAATAATATTATAATCCCAAAATACATGCATTGCTTTTACACAAATATACAAGACTAACCAGCTACCATTGCCTTCTCCCTTATCCTGAAGATGTCCTACAAGCTACAAACTAGAATAGGCTAGGAGCAAGACAGTTAAAAAAATGCTTGAACCTTTCTCTACACTTACAAGGATAAACTATTACACAGTCCAAACAAAGGCCCCCTTTAGTGTGAGTGCAATCAATCTGTGTCATCGAAAATTTAAGCTTTGTTGATGAAGTGGTACTGTCAACAAAAAAGTCCCCAACATGGTAGAGATTCCATTTTCCAGGATCATCCAACAAACATTTAGACTTGTTCCAACCATGGACATGTTCGGTATTGCAGATCCAACGACTGAATCTTTTTACAGCCCTTCCCAAATGCAGTCTGAAGAATATGCTATAACTTCCCGTTGGAAATGGGAACTCAAGCTGTCCATCAACCTAGAGCCACCAGGTTTGCTAAAGATATGCAACAGATAAGAATCTGCATACGAAAAAATGGATACTAAAATTAATTCCAACACAAAATTATCCAACATATTTAAAACTGCATAGTACCTCATTTAGTAATAGAAATTCCAATCTGTAATGAGTTGTAACTATCATACAACACAAGTCAACATGAACAGTAAGAAATCCATGTTGTTGGGTAGAGAACAAACTTAAAAGCTTGAAATAATCCAGACATGTTATTTCTGGAAAATTTGAGCTTCAAAGAATCAATAAGAACTATTCATGGTCTAAGTTCCTATTTTGCGGTCTGCTGCCTCCAAGTGTTAACAAAAAGACAGAGATGTAAAACCACACCATCATCAATGGATTCCACACATATTTATATATCACACACCCAGATACATGATTCATCACATGGACAGGTAAAGAATGATAACAAAGAACCAACTCTTTGAAGTATTTTGGCAAGAAAAATGTCCCGGACAACTTGAACTTGATCAGCCAATCTAAGAAACACATCCCAACATTCCTCATGACATATACTATTAAATAAATTGGAGCAAAAGGCTTCCATTAATTCTCACCTAGATTCCTCAGTAGGCATATGATTCCAATATCTTCTATCATCAATCCCAGTTATTGTTAATCCCTTAAACGAGATAGATAAGAAGACACCACCTGTACGTTTGTCTAGCCACACTTTCTGCACGAAACCCAAATCTCAAACTCGTCAATAAAACGTTGAGCTTCTAACAAAGTCAGAACCATCTTGCACTCATCAGAAAGAATTAGTATGCTAGAGGTTCTCTGCTTATATTTTTACTAGATCATTAAACTCTATATAAATGTTGAAATCAAAGTGGAGGCATCCTTCAGTTGCATCTTTCGCCTTCTATGTAGCAGACAACAGTAAAAATAACTGATAATTGAAGCCACACAGCTCTCAGGTAAGTCACCCAGACTTGGTTTTTACACCGGTGGCTGTAAACTAGAACAACCATAAAGGGATCAAGTAGTCGGGTCTGAGAAAACTGAAGAAAGTTTCGCACCCAACACGCAGACGTCGATGTTTGCGTATTAAACCTAGACCCAACAACAAATATACTAGGGTGTTTTCAGAGTTGTGAGTGATTAGAGAAAATGAATCGTGAGTGTATGAGGAACAAACAGAAGAAAGAGAAAGAAAAGAAAGAGATGTAAAATTGTTATTTACGGAAGTGACGGGAATGGTCTATCCGAAATCAGAAAAGTTCCTAATTTTAGCTTTTAAAAAAGCTGTATTTTAATTTTTAAAAAAGTTATTTATACAGTAAAAGCACTTTTGAAGTTTTTTTGTCAAACACTTATTTTTCCTTAAAATGATTTTTGCAGTGCAAAAAAGTACTTTTAGAGCTTCCAAAAATCGAACCAAACAGGGGCTTAATCGGATATGAATCTTTTGTCTTCTACATAAAAGGTATGAAGTATCTGCTAACACTCTCATACGAAATCCAAACATCTAGAACCAAATTAAGAGCCCCTCTCAACCAGATATCTTTATTCTCTCCTTGCCCTTCCGTTAAATCCAAAATTGACTAATTGATGAACATTAGCTACCAAACCTAATGCCATCCAAACAGCACAGACAAGGTTAATATCACCTCTGCACCAGTATAACCACGGCCACTAAGAAGAAGCTCAGAATTTGATATCTGCAAGCTTTTCGCCGGCAATGCCTTGAACCTTCCAACATACAACTTGCTTCCCTTTTGTTTCGTCAAATTTTGTTGTTCCAAAAATTATCCAGCAGCAACTGGGGAGATCCTAATCTTCTACCGAACATAAAACACAAGACTTTGTACCGCTTAACGACTTTACACCACTCCTAGAAAAGCTGACTTTAAAACACAAAACTGCACAAAAAACAGCCTTCATATTTAAGTTCATATCAGTACTCACACTGAAACATCCGAGCACACGAAAAAGTTGTTTACTTTCCTGCCTTTTCTTGAGAAACAGACAAGAGCATTAAGTTACAATGCATAACCTTAAGAAGCACCCTCTATCAAAGCAAGTAGAACGGAAAGAACCCCTTGATTTGTGGCTTTATCTCATCTCTTTTATCAGTACTAGTGACTAAATTTTCATATTTACCCTTCTTTTAATGTGCTTTACATATGGGAGAAAATAGTTGGTCAAAAAGGGGAACAAAAGAGCTGTTAGAGAATGATAGTATTAAACCTTAAATAAATGCACGCAATCCCCATGATTATAACAGAATTTTCTCAACAGTACATTATTACAAACTCTGAGTCTGAGTCTGAGTCTGTCAAGTTGCAAGAGACTAAAGCGCAGGTGTTGCAATGCATGATTTCTTCTTCCAACGTATGTTTCTACCTTACACTTAAATTGAGAAAAGAATTGCTTCCTCTTAAGGTAATATTTACAAAGTTAATTATCATTAACAAACGAGAATTTATTTACAATTTGAGAGTGAAAGAGAAAGCTGACAATCCAAGACTGCAGGACCCATCTCCTACTATCTGTCCAATGCAGAAAGAAACGGCACTTGGCCTCTTTGTGGGGTTTGACAACTCTCCTCTGTCCTTGAGTTTACTGGTAAAGCTTGAGGAACTAGCTCAGCCAATCGAATCTTTTCACTGGCAAGTCTATTCTGTAATGAAATTTTGCAAACTTTATCAGTTTTTAGAAGGAACATCAGACCCTAGAATTCAAGGACTGTAAAGTAGAAAAAATGATTACCTTAAGCGTCAAATCTTGCACTTCTCTTTCTAAGGAAGTGATTCTATTTTTAAGCTGATCTAGCGTCTCTTCCGCAATATCAGGTGTTAAATTAGATGCAGGTTTCGTTACACCGGCGGCCTGAAGGTTCAATCAAAGAAGAGTAATTTATAGGTGTTTTACAAATGAGAGTGTGAAACCTGAACTACTTGGCTTGACATACCTTTAGAATGCTAGTGCACAGGCCAACTAGCTTCTGTGCTAGTTGCACTTTTTCTTGCTCAATTTGCTGCAACAAAATAAAAAAATATAGGTAAATTCGTGTACCTTAGCTATGATCAAAGAATACCTTGAATTTTATCCCTGCATTAACCTTTAGTTGGTTCATTAGACGTTGCTCCTCGTCAAAATTTATATGGGGACTTTTGCCACTGGAAGCACGATAGTGTGCAAGTTCTTCCTGGACACGCGACAGACTGACCTTGGCTTGATGCAACTTACCACTAAGTTCTTCATTTTGTAGTTTGAGCAAATTATTCTCTTCCTGTTGCATTGTAAGTTTATAACTTTAGGTTGACTCAGATGAGAACACAAGTAGCAAGCCAAGGTACTTGGACATTTAATAAAGTTACAGCAGAATTTCTACCCTTGCAGCATTCATAATTACTTGCCTTGATTTTTGCATGATGATGAATGCGCTGTTGGAGATTTTGTTGGCCAGACAGTTTTCTGACTTCTCCTTCAAGTTCCATCACCCTCTTCTTATGATTTGTATTCTCCATCTACCCAGATAGAAGAAAGTAAGGAATAAAGTAACAGATGTTTCCACAGTAGATGTACTCACTAAATGTAACTGATCGAGAAGTATTCAGAGCAGAGATGTAAGAATTTTAACCTTCAACAGTTCATTTTCTGTTTTGAGCAATTGATCTCGTTGTCGTAATTTTTCTAATGCTACCTGTGCCGCAACCATTTCAGCCTGTTTACAGTCAATTTCCTCCAGCCATCTACAGAATAAGCAAGGGATATATATGAAAATACAGAAGAATGCAAAGTGGAGAGGTCATTCCAGTCAGAATGCATACCCTTGACGCTCCTCAATAAATTCGTTGAGTTGCTGTTTAAGCTTGATAACCTCCTGCTCCTGTGTGGACATCCATGCAATTAGGCAATGAACACTCATAATGTCATTCTATTTTCATTAAAGGAAATAGTACCTTGTGATGAGGTTCGAAGCTATTAAGTTGAGCTTTCTCTGCTATCTTCTGTACTTGCTGCTTATCCAACAATGACTGCAGTTAACAGAAATGGACCTTAGTGTTTCTCATCTATAGTTGTTATTCCCCATCATACCATGGTATTCCAACAGCTATGGTTGATACGAATAATGAGTTTAATATTAAGGTTATTACCACAAAGTTTGTCATATCCAATTTCACTCCCAGTAAATCTCGAATTACATCATGAGTCATGCTCTCAGCAGCTGCTAATCTGGCATTCAATGAAAATATCTGGACAAGAGCAAGCATGTACAGTTTATGCATAATTTTTATATGTAGACGAATCTGAATTAATTTTTTTGCCGGTAAATCTACCTCTTTTTGTCTATTTACTGCAATTGATTCTAGCTCTTCAATGCGAATTCTTGCAGCAGTAAGCTCCTCATTTTTTTCTGATTTTATTTGCTGTTGCATGCCCAATCCAATGCATTTGAACGGAGAACTGGAGCCTCTAGACTTGGATGTATTTTTCTCCAACTTGCTTGATGAAGGATTCGACAACTGAGAAGTGCCTTCAGTTTTCAATTGTTCAACCAGGGCTTCCAATTCCTTGAACTGTTAATGAATTTCAATTTTACAAATGTTCACATAAAAAGAGAAGAACAATCAAATTCCAATCAGCCTACCTTGTTCTTATACTCGGCAGCCTGGGCTTCTGCATGTAGATTTAGCTCTGAAATATGTCCGTTGAATTGTGCAATCTGTTGCACGATATTAATTGAACATTCTTAAATAGTGCACAGGAAAAAATCCGTATACTAGTATAAAATGAGCAGAGAATAATTTTACCTCTGCATCCTTGTTGGATATATCCCTCTCTAGTATTTCTATACGCTGCATGACTTGTTCAAGTAGTTTATCCTTCTCCTCCACACGCCTATAAATAAAAAAAAGACGGAAGTTTTCAATTTGAAGCAATATTTCAGAATCTGTGCAGCAGACACAGTCTGCTGGACGAACCTTTTCGCATCAGTATCAGCATTTTCAAAATTCAGCAGCTGCTGTTTCACAGCTTGAAGTTCTTCTTCTAACTCTTCTCTCTGCAGTCTCTGTTGCTCAGTTTCTTCTTTAAGAATGTCAACCTAACAAATGGAATGCATAAGAAATTGTTGTAATCACAATTAAGATTCATGCAACTTACAATTGGTGGAAAAGACTAACCTTGTTTTCCAATACATATATTGTACATTCCAGCTCTTCAACAGACCTCTCTAGCAACTTCACCTCTTCTTCCTTGTCTTCAGCATAGGCCCTTCTTGATTCAGCAATCTGGCATCAGATAAATATAATGAAGAAATGCCACATACATGATGGTTTTAGGTAGATCTGATCATGAGTGACCGAAATAATTGTGTACCTGCTGTGCCTCCAAAGCAATTGCTTCATTCTCTTCAGCCCAAGCCTGTGTGTCTTCAAGCTTCTGTTTCAAACTATGCATCTCAGAATCAAGCTGCTCTCGCTCACTAGTGAGTTTACCTAGATCGCTCCTTAAGTAGTTAATAGTATTATTCATTTCACAAAGAGTATCACCCAGTAGAGAGAGTTCAATCTCCAAGCCCTCAGCAACGCTCATTTTCTCTGCTAACTCTTCCTCTAGAGAACATTTTGCAGCTAGGACATCTTTAACCTGAGCTCTCAGTTCCTCATTCTGAGACTTGAGCATTGTCTGAGACTCAGATTCTTTTTTAAAACTTGACTCAAAAGCATCAATCCTAGCCAGCTTCTCATGTAATTGAGCCTCCAACAGTTGACTATGAGCAACAACAATATCAAGCTCGCCTGATTTAACTACAAGCTCCTCTTCTAAAGCTACCAAAGAAGCTTCCAGTTCGTCTATCCTATCCTTTTGATCTTTAGAATTAGACGCTGACTCCTGCAATAGGCTCAGATCAAATAACAATCCTTTCAGAATGTCATCCTTCCTTAACAACTCAGCCTGAAGATTTGTGTGGTTAGATAACAGCTCTTTGGCATGACACTCCAAGCACTCAATTTCTTTTACAAACTTAGATGTCCTCTCCAAACTGTCACATACCTCATGAAACATTTTCTCTGCAACCAAGTATCTTCCTTCCTGCAGTACATTAAAAATTCTGTCATTTGCTTCATGAACATTTTCCACGGAATTCACACATTTCACGGAGTTCAATCTTGACCTGGTGAGCACATCATGTGTATCTTTCTCATAAAATTTAAGTTTATTTCTCAAAAGAATGTTCTCCTCCTTCAGTGCATCAAGTCTGTTGCCAAATGTTTGCAATTCCTGACTCTTTTTACACAAATTACCCATGATGGCAGATTGAGAATGAAGAAGTTCACACACCTCACTGTTTCTTGCCTCCAGCCCATTCTCAAGATTCGCAATAAGAGCCTCCAATGAGCTAATTCTATCCTGCAACCTGCAATTCTCAGCATTAGAGGCGTCTATACAGGTTAGGGATGATTCAACTTCAGAACTTGCCTTCTCCAGATTTTGAAGAACTTGGCTTTTTTCTGACATCAACTTCCTTATGTCACTTTTAAGTGACTTGTTTTCTTCTTCCAAGTCACTTAATCTACTAAGCTCCAAATCTTTCATATGCAACTCAGATTGGAGCTTATTTCTTGAAATTTCCATTAGGAAAATATCTTTCTGTAAGGTTTCATTATGATGATCAAGAGCAGAGATCTGGCTGCAAGAATTTTCTAAAACCATCTTTCTGGCCTTCAAATCCTCTAGTAAGTTTCTATGCTCAGATTCAAGAGCTTGAACCCTGCTCGTTAGTCTCACATTAATTTCTGTAATATCACTTAGCTTTGCTTTTAAATTTTCATTTGTGCAAGCAACATCTTTCAGCACTTGAATTTCCTTTTGAAGTGTCATGCTTATGTCCTCCTTCTCCCTTTCAACATTTCTAATACATTCCCCCAAACTAGCAATCTCAGCTTCTTTAGAAACTAAGATTTGTTCTTTCAAGTCCTCGTCTACCTTGGAAAATATTAGTTCTTCCATCAAGTTATCAAGGATGACAGCACAATTTTTACACTCTTCCTCTGCTGCTCCTTTATGACACATCTCTTGTAGCTCTGATACCAAGAGAAACGACTCAATCTCTTTCGCATATAGCTCCATCATGAAAATTTCAGCTTGAGAATCCAGGAGTTCATCTTTCTCTTTCAGAATGTTTGCTTGATCAAGGAGAGACTTGACAACATTTGTATTATTGGAGTCTAACTCCATCATTAAATTTGCAAGCTGAGATCCCATATGGTTACATCTTTGTAACATAAGCTCCTCCTGAAGCTGTAAGTCGAAGATTTTTTTGTCAAAATCATTCAACTTAACTGTAAGGTGCCCAGTCTCCTCTTCTTTCCTCAAGATCCGATCAAAACTGTTCTTGATGTCAGCTAGTAGTTTCCCCTTGAGAGTTCTGCATATTTGGAGCTCTCTACTTGACTTTGAATTATGCTCCCTTAAATTTGCTATAAGTGAGTTTGATTCACATAATCCATGTTGAAGCAAACCATTTTCTGCATTTAGCCCTGTCACCGTTTCTAACAGGATTCCCATATGACAAAGGTGTAGCACTGAGACAGCACAATCCTTCACAATTATCTCAGACCAGACATCTTCAAGCCACGACCGGTACAACTTTCCAGAGTCCAAAAATAGAGCCTTAATGCAATTGAGTTCATACACCATAGAAGTAAAATTTTCTGTGAATGTTTTCTGAACCTCTTTAAATAAACCCTCCAGATCCTTCATGTCAATCAAATTTACGCCAAACTGATATTCAAGATCCTGCAGTTGTTGTTCCTTGACCTGGTTGATGGTTTGCAAGCTCTGAATCTCACTAACAAGCAAATCCTTCTCTTTGGTTGAGGTGGTCATCACTGCATTCAACCTTTCCATTTCAAGCTTCATTGTCTCATTAGCTATCACCAGTTCATTGATCATGATATCTGCTTCCTTCATTGTATACTGTGCCTCTTCAAATTTGGCTAAAATACAAGAAGTTTCAGCTGTTTTTTGGTTTGCAACTATAGTTGCATCACCAACTTCCATCTCAAGAATCTATAGAACAACAATTGAAAGTTGAGAAATGAATTGGTGGTCGAAGGCACAACATCAATGCATCAAAAATAGGAATTTGTCCTCTTTGTAAAAAATAACTAGTTTGTCAAAATAAAAGCTTATAATTTAATGGAACAATAAATTATCTATGTGTGGGACCAACTTTTAAATTAGCATACTGAAAACATGCGATTGGAAAAGCTGACAAACAAAATTAGAGACAAAAGAAGCAGCATCAAGGCACCAAAGAACAATATTAGAAACATGGCAACTTATTGAAACATGGTTTTTTTTTTCCCTCAAAACAAAGACCTATAAATTAATGGAAAAAAGATTGCAACTTTAACGATATGACAATTGTTGCATCAGATTATTGGATTATTTGGCATATAACATGTTCATATTTAATCAAATCAGCAGGAAATTGATAAAGTGACAGGTTACCTCTTTTGTTTCGCACCAAAGAGTTCCAACATCCTGGACGGTCAGTTCCAATGCCTGAAGCTTATTATTAACAGCTCCAATCCTACATGCGAATTGCTCCTGAAAACTGAAAGTGGCTGATTGAAAATCCAATAATTGAACTGTTAAACATTTCATGTCTTCTGCAGTTTGTTTCTCAGCCATTTGTAGTTTCTCATTCTCATTGCGTAATTTGTCCATCTCCATCCTGACCTTTTGCAGGCTTTGAAGTGCTGACTCTATTTCTTTTTTGAGAAGGGTAATTGTAAGGTTTCTATCAAAATCCTTATTAGAACATGTCCTTAATTTCCTATCCTTCAGATCAAATGAAGAGAGATGACAAATCTTTTCTGTTTCAAGAGAAAACTCAGAAACACCGGTTTTCATCTTCTTCTCTCCAGCATCTGTCTGCAACAAAGCATAGACGGTAATCACTAAACCAAACATTTTCGATAAAAGCACTACGAACAAAAGTAAATTAGTTTACCAGCTTTAACCTGTCTACCCAAGACCATTAGCTTACCCATAAGTTGCTAGCATCATCAGGCACGCAAGGTTTCTCTGAGTCACTGATTTCAGGGTTTTGATTTTGCTCCTCTGTGATACCAAAGCATGAACTGATTGAGGATACACCATTCTTAAACTCAGCTAGTTTCTCCCTTGTCTTCCAGATATCATCATCTTCAATATCTTCAAGCTTTTGTTTCAAGAAGCAAACACGTTCCTCTTCTTCAGAGAGCCTCTGACAAAGCTTAGAACACATCTCCTTTGAATCTGCCAAATCCAATCTCAGAGACTGAATCACTTCCTCTGCTTGTTTAATATCTGCGGCTTGGACATAGAGGAGTTCTTCCTTCCTCAGGTTAGTTTCTGTTGATTCACTGAGTTGGATGTCTTTGTACTTCAAGTTGTTAAGGTTACTAACATTCAATTCTGACAATCTATTGAAAATTATAAAAGCAATTGTTGCACATATTGAAGCTTCACTGACATGACGCTTTGCCAGCTTCAATTCTTCCTCCAGCTCACATATCATGGAAGATTTTTCTCTTAATTGGGACTTCAAGAGGAGAATTTGCTTCTCCTTTTCACTACAGTCTTGCTGGTGTGCTTCATTAATTACTAATGCTGCTCCTCTCAAAGACTTAAGCATGGATTCCACATCACTTCTTTTGTTGTTTGCTTCCTCCAAACAATTTCCAAGTTCTTCAATCAATATTTCTTTTTCATATATGGTCCTAATTAACCTACCAACTTGCTCAGCAATCCAAACCCTTTTTGATGGTATGGAGCCAGAGATAAGATCAAGCTGCTCCGAGGCATCAGTGATTGCCTCTTGTCCATTAAGAAGAATTTCTTCCATTTCAATAGATAATGATTCCCATTCTTCAGATAGCTTTCTGAGCTCTCCTTCTTTCTCCTTGAGCAGTTCATCTAAACTTCTGTTATCTTCTGTTAAAAGGCAAAGCTGTTCCTCCAACTTCTTCATTGTCTCTTCAGTTTCTGTCTCTCTCAAATGACACTCTTGGATCTGTTGATGAAGAACAGAAAGTTCTTCCTGCATACAGACAATAACCTCAGCAGTTTCAGCTTCAACCTGCTGCCGAACTTCATCCCTTTCTTCTTCGCTGGAGGCCTTAAACGCAGTATCATTTTGGTACCACATATTCAATTTTTTAGCCTTTTCAAGAGAATCTTGCACTCTTTTCAACTTCGTCTCCAAAGTGGAGCCTTCATGCTTTAAGTCGTTGGACGAAAAATCTCTGGACTCCTGTCTGGATATTTCCTCTTTTAAACCAAGTATTTGAAGATCCTTTTCACTCAGAAGCTTCACATAGTTACTGTTACTTTTCTTCAGATCTTCCATCTCACTGATTTCTGATACTTGCTGAGACTCGAGAGCTTCAAGGACTAACCTTGCATCTTTCAGTTCAAGAGTAGCGTCTTCATATTGTTTGCTAACAAGCAAAATTTTTTCTTTTGCCAGTTCAAGATCTCTACTTAAGCGCAATGTCATTTCTTCTGCTTCTCCACGAGATGACCTCTCCTCTTTGAGAATAATCTTCAAAATGTCCAATTCAAGCTGCAATTCCAACGTTTCTTCCGCATGTCTCTCCGGTGAAGTAGCATATGCGCTATCCAATTCATTTTGTACTCCCTTGCAATTGTTAGAGGCCTGGAAATTAAAAATGAACTATTAATCAGAATCCTGTGCATGCATGATGTACAGTAAAAAGCAAGGAGAAATTCGCAGCACATGGACGCACAATATATATAACACTGTGCATTGTACTACAACGCGAACAAGCACCTTCTAGTAATGCCTCATCTTATAGCTTCTCATTCTCTCTCTTCCAATAATACGTAGTGCAGCTATGTAAGAAAACTATGCAATTTGTTTAAGAAAACTACCTTCATGGGTTTAACATTGCCATCGTGGTCATTGTGTTGAGATTTGAGATCGTCTAACAAACAATGAAAATTCTCTGTCTGTCTGCGAACAGATAAAAATTGCATCACTAGAGCTGAAATAACTACAAAATCAAAAGGATTCCAATCCAAAATGTACATCTGCAATTTCACTGGTCAGCTAAACAAATTGCACACAGGATTGAAATTCCTCACCTGCGAAGTTTTTGGTTTTCCTCCAAACAAGAATTTAGTTTATGCTTGCAGTCCTCAAGTTCATTGAGTGTATTCATTAGCTGCAATAATGAAAACTGATTATAACATTTATAAAATAGATTCTAGGTAAAGAGAATCCTCACTAAGACCGCAGAGAGCAACATCTAAGTGGTGAGAATTGTTTTGCTTGCTGATCCACACGATTTCCAGAGGAAATGATAAAACAGGGTATTCAAGGAAAAATTGGCCGCTCAAACATTAGCTTTCAGTCAGTTAAGGCGTGTTACGGAATTTTAACAAACTAAGAATCTGAAAAAGGTAAAGAATGTGAAACACCTGAGGTTGGCTGCTCAAATTTGAAAGTTTAGACTGCACAGGTATTCCATCAAGAAATTGAGGCAGCTGCGGGTATGAGGCTATTTTATTAAACGGATTCTACTCAACAAATCAAATATTTTATTCCAGACCAGATAAGAACATAAAAACCTGCTCCCGAAGTTTGGTTAATTCGTCCAGGAGTATCTCTCTTTCCCCTTCTTGATAGAACTCTTGAAATCTACAAATTCAAACTCAGAACATAAGTTTATCAAACATCACTTCTCTGTTTAAACAAATGAAGCATTACCTCCTGAGCTGGTCCAAAAGCCTGATATTCTCCAGAGCAAAGCGTGTTACTTCAGGATTTTTATCAACTTTAGCTTGAAGCAACTGAATCTCTTCGCATAGTGCTTTGTTCTCTTCCGAAAGATAGGCATCTGGTTGTAAAGAGCCGCTGAGAAGGGATTCCATTCTCTGAATCTTGTCTTCCCGAAATCTGAGCATCATTTTAGTGCTCCTGGTGTCTTCTTCTCTTTGGCGAACCTGACAAAGTAACATCACTTAATTGAGCTGCCATCTAATTTGCATAGCAACTGCATCAAATAAGTTAATATATGAACAATTGATACCAAACGGTTCAAGTGCTCAATTTCAGCCTCAAGTTTCTTGATATCAGTCTCTGCCATTTGCTCTCTTCTCAGTGAACCAGCAAGTGTATTCTCCATAGATTTTAGCTGTTTCAAATTGTTTGGAGAGGCATTACCATGGATGAGAAGTAGGTGATACATGCTTATAATATTTCATGTTGCTAACCACCACTGTCTTTCATATTTAAGCGAGAGGGTAAAATGGATGCAGAAGTTTCACATATCCAGCATCAGTTATGGAAACACTTATCAAGAGCTTGATTATTGTTGCATTACCACAAATTTACCTGCTTAGTAGACAATCTAACGCTGCCTTTGGATTCAAATTCGAGTGAATCATTGATCTGCTTTCCGTCCATTTCAAATGTATTACCTAGGCAAGCACTATCTTGAAGTCTTTTTGTATCATTGACAGTTGAATCAAAAGACAAAGATCTGAAGACGTTTTGACGTTTTAAGACAGAAAGCTCTTCCTGTTCCAGAAACAAGGCAGAAAAGGTTAGTTAGAAGCTCGTCGGGGCCACAGTAAATTGCCACTGCTACTATTGTGAAACTTGGATCTAGGTTTCCAAACCTTTAGTAGCCGTATCTGATGCTGCAGTGCAGCAACATCACCATTGGAATCTTCATTCACCACAGCCTATCCCATGACAGGAAATGAAAACTTAAGAAAACTTGATCAGCGCCTATAATAAAGCTAATGACTATGTCTAAACCCCTAACAAACTTACATTATTCTGTATAAGTTTTGCTCGTTGAGCAAACTTAAGAGTGTTTAGTGTTTCTGTTGCGCAGCTGAAAAAGACAGAAAGATAGAAACCCATCTTTTAGTGATGAAGTGCAAAGATGAAACGATAACAAGCAAGTTGCAAGTAAACCAACCCAATAGAAGGGCTGACATTGGCAATGATCATCGTTTTTGAGTTGCCACCTAGGGAGTCCTACATAAGATTAATTCCAGATACTACATCATAATCAGAAGTTCATAACTATAAACATCTAACTAGTGAGCATGAATTAATTCTAAGAAACCTGAAGAAGGAATGTCAATCTTGAGTCCCTATAAGGAACGTGTCTTGGCTTCCCATTGGCTACATCCACTAGAATCATTATAACATGCCTAGGGAAAATGGAGCGTAAACCATAATATTGATAAAGGAACCAAAAAATGAAACAAGATAGAATACTATAAACAAAAAATGTGCATAATTTTTGGTAATTGCACTTGTACCCTAATGTGGACA
>JANSVB020000459.1:290043-303184 GCA_025504935.2 Erythroxylum haughtii
ATTATTGCAAGCTTATGGTAAGAGTTCTACTATACATTAATGGAAAGTTTTTATAGTTTCCACCCTAAAAACTTAAATGACATTGAGTGAAATCATAGTAAGGGTGTAAAGATTAATGTTTTTAATTTCAAGCAGATTATGATATGATTACTATTAATAATGCTTAGGAAGTTAATTTTAGGATAATTTGATTCTAATTGTATGTTAATTTGATTTAATAAGATATAATGATTTATAATATGAATAGACTGATTGAGAATAATAAGGGATTATTATTGTAAGATTTATAATTTTGATTATAGTTTGCTTGAGGATAAGCAAAAGCTTAAGTGTGGAGATGTTTGATAGATGCATAATTAACCATATTTATACTCCATATTTGATGTATTTTTCTTGATATTTTATACTTTTATTGTATAATTGGTACTTAATTTGTTCCAAGTGTGGTTATAGGTTATAACTGCCTTCACAGACTTAAAGGAGAATAACTAGGGTAAAAACACAACATAAAATGAATATTTGAAGCATAAAAGGGATACATAGCCGTGTATTAGCCCATGTACTTCTCTCAGGCTATGTAGATTTGGGAATTCTAGAGATTTTGGGTTATGCATAGTTTGATGTAGGCTATTTATTAGCCCGTGCATCTCCAAATATCCTAAAATTTACTATAAAAAGATGTGTTCAGAGGCAAAATGATGGAGGATATGTACAGAGACATTTTGAGACTTTAAGAGGTGACTTAAGAGGTGATTTTGATCCAAAAAAGTGGGAACACATGAATTCATTAAAAGATCCAAAAGAATACATGATCAAACCTTTACTTGCAAGATTTTTCTTTTTTTGATAAAAAGGGAGGTTTAGAATTATGAATTCATTATTTTCTATTCTTTCTTCTTTCTATTATTGTTTGACTTCATTTTCAATCATGTGTAACTAAATTCTTTTAGTATCTAGACAAGATGAACCTTATGTTTATTCCATAACATATTTTAATTCTTTTATTTAATGCAATTATTTTGATTGATCTATTGTGATTCGGTTACATGTTTAATTTATGTTCTTATAGATCCAAAATATTAGATCATAACTTGATTTCATAACATAGAGATTGAGAAATATTTGTATGAATAGATCTACTATAATTGAAAGGAGTTAATTGCAACTCTAGAGATAGGATGAGATAAATCCTTCAGACTAGAGTCAAACCTAATAGTGAAATTCACAATTTGGTAAAACAATCCTGTAAACTTTAACCTTAGTAATTCAGTTGATAAACTTAGGATTATTTGTTATTAGACATGATATAACTATTAGCATACCATAGGAGTTTCCACGGTCTAATAGTCAATAAAACAATTGCTTAATAAAAATCAACTAGTTAAGGTTTTATAGGGGGATTCATAGCCTAGACATTAATTCGTGATATCGATAAGTTTCTAAGTGATCCATTATTTCTTTGTTCAATCTTATTGCCTATTTTATTCTATTTTCTTAAGTTTTGCTTTCTTTAATTAAAAATCAAAATCAAGTTTGTATATTAGATAATAGGAAAATAGTAACTACTAGTATTCATCGCTTTATAGGATTGACGCATACTTTCAAATATTAGCTAAAGCTACGTCATGCACTTGCGATTATTTCATAATTGACACATTTTAAAAAAGACAATCAATGACCCTCTATCGATGGACAGGCTAAAGTGACAACATGATGGAGATGTTTAATTTTGATTTTTCTTTTCTTTTTAGCTTTTTATTTAGTATCTTTCTTATTTTCTTTCTGATGTTATTTATTTTGTCTAAATGATAATGCAATGTACTTCCATTCATTTTATTTCCAAGAAATCTTAGTTATTATTATTTTTATTTTCTTTTATCTTTTTATCCATTTTCATTTATATTTTGCAAGGAAGATATATCTAGTATCGGATGGATTCCTTATCAAAATCAGAATTCTTAAAATCTTATTACTCAAAGGAGTGCTAAATTCTTCCACTTTTTATTCACATGTGCTTATATTGTTTACATTGAAGATAATGTACAATTTGAAGTGTGGGAAGGGGATGAAATGTTAAACTGATATTCTAAATTAGTTGAAATCTGTCCATAAATGCTTGAGATCATTATTGATTGTTGATTTAAATTAGTATACAAAAGGAGAAATTAGAATAAACTTGATTTTTAGTTATATCTCTAATAATCGTTGAGATAGTTGATTTGAATAAAAATTACATATTATTTACACACATAAGATTCATTTCTGTGAGTTTTTGAGCCTAAGAGCAAACACATCAATATTTAAAATCTTTTATTCTTTCATGTGTATTATCATGCATAGTTGGATGATTCTAAAACTTGCTTTTATTATACATATTGAGACCACATTTATTAAATCAGAAGCATGAATGTGAAAAGGCATTTAGATTCAACAATTACCCAGCATATTTTCTTGAAAATTATCCTACAATATTTTATCCTTTAAGAACAAACAATTTTGATCCTTAGCCTTTTTCATTGATTATAACAACATTATTAATTTTTACCTTATTTTTCTTAAAGCCTTTTTATTATTTTGAAACTTGAAAGTATTTACAATTACCTGATTGCTTGAAATTTGAATTTTTAAAATGTCCAATATTTCTTAATTGTTGGTACATTATTATTTATTGATTGAAAAAAATGTTATGAGCATAGAAAAAAAAAGAAAAAAAGAAGTGTTTGAATTATGTTACTAATGAATTTAGGTTTTGAAGGACCTATATTGTGAAAAACTAAGTTTCTTGTAATCTTAGCTATTGTAAATTTCTTTCAATTTTAGCAAACCTTTGATTATCCTAATCATACCTTAATTAAGCTCTATTAAAACCTTATATAGAGCTTTTGATTTTTGTTTCTAGTTTACTTGCAAGTGTTGGCGATATTATAATATTGCAAGCTTATGGTTAAGAATTCTACTATGTGTTGATTTGAGAGTTCTTATACTTTTCACCTTAAATGCTTAAGTGTATTAAGTGAAACCTTGGTAAGGATGTAAAGATTTGTGCTTTTAATTTCAAAAAGATTATCAATGTGATTTTTATTGATATTGAATTATGAAGGTTAGTTCTAGGATAACTTGACTCTAATTATATGTTAATTTGATCAATATGGTATCATAATTTAGAGTATGTATGTACAGGTTGAAGTTAAAAAGGGATAAATGCTAGTCAGATTGATGATTTAGACTATAATTTGTTTGAGGACAAGCAAAAGCTTAAGTGTGGAGATGTTTGATGAATGATTATTTGACTATAATTATACGCCCATATTTAATGAGTTTTGCTTGTTATTTCATAGTTTTATTGTATTTTGGTACTTAATTTGCCTCAAATGCATTTGTAAGGAGAAGAATTATGATGAAATCATGGTACAAAACAAAAATTTGAAGCAACTTAGACCTACACGATTGTGTATAATGACTGTATAAGTCTCTGTAGATGTGTAGAGATTGAAGAATTTTGGTTCTAGTCGTTTAGAGTTACACGCCTGTATATATTGATATACATGATGGTGTATATTGCCCGTATAAATCTTTGTACTATATAAAATCACAAATTTAGGTATTTTTGGAGATACACAGTCACTCACAGGCTTATGTATGTTGACCATGTATAACCTAAAAACCCTAGTTTTTAATATAAAAGGATGTGAGCAAAAGCAAAATAGAGGTAGACAAGTTTTTAAGCAATTTTAAGTCATAAAAGACATAACGAAGTGACAGTTCTGATCAAAGGAAGACGAAAACACAAAGATATCATCAAAAGATCTTAAAGAGAGCTTCATCCAATCCAAACTTGCAAGAAGATTCATTAGAAGAAAAAACGAGATTTATAATTATCATTTCTTTGTTTTCTAGTTTTTCTTCTTAATATTTGTCATTGATTTCTTTTTCTATGGATAGAAGCTAAACTTGTTTAGTGTCTAGGTGGGATAAACCCTAAGTTGTGATAACAATATGATTTTATCTTTTATCTTTTATCTAATGCAATTTTATTGATTGATTCATTATGATTCAATTATGTGATTTTATTCTTATTCTAAGATATTTGGAATATTAGTGCAGGATTTGATTTCATATGATTAGGCTCTTGTATGGATAGATCTACTATAATTGGAAGGATTTGTAAGCAAACCTAGAGATAGTTCAATATAAATCTTTTGGATTAGGTTAAAACCTAGTATTGGAATTCATAAATCGATAATGCAATTCCAGGGGTTTTAACTAGAAAGATTTATATTAACCAACTTATTGATTAATTGTTAATAATCTTAAGAAATATGTTAACATAAGATAGGAATTCCCATTGTCCAATAATCAATAATATAATTGCATGATAAAGGGTTAATACTTAAGAATTCTTAGGGGGATTCATTACCTAGACACTATTATTTGATATTGATATCTTTTTTGTATTTTCCTTATTTTGCATTCAGTATTATTTTAAATCTTAGTTTTTTGGTTTAGTTAAAATTTTAATTAAAATCCACAATATAATTCATAGGTTAAATAATAAAAAAGGATAACTACTAGTACTTACAATCTTTTTGGGATAAACCCATACTTACACGTTCCAAGTACAACTACAATATGCACTTTCAGTATTTTTAACATTGATAAAGGTGTTTTGGCATCCATCTAGAGTAGTTGCAATCCTTGCTAGCAACAACTGCAATAAGATTGCAGAATGAGGTCAAATGGGCTATACAATTAAATATCTCCTCATAATTAATGCTATACTCCTAGAAAAATCCCTTAGGTGTTGGTAAGGACTTATAGTTCTTCCTTCATTGCTTTATTCTGTAAAGGATTGGAGTTAGCCTTAGGATAAGTGCAAAGTTCATATGGAGATATAATAACATAATAAACATGAAAATATTTAAGATGAATAGAAAGGTGACTTACTTGAGTAGTATGACAGGGAAGGAGTTAAGAATCAATAGGTTCTAATGAAGAAGTAGATAGAGAAACATTGTTTTATAGAAGTGAAGGATCCACAGTTGAGAAAGATACAACAAAATCAGATGTTAGTTGTGTTAAACTACTAGAGTTATTATAAAAACCTATAAAAGAAATTTTAGGAATCAAAGATATGGTCGGATCAAATAAAAACTATCAAGAAGGTTCATTGATGTGAAATTTTGAAAGAGATGAGAACATCTTAGTGACAATGGATCCCAAAACCATTACCATTTGTGTTCTATCCAATATCCTAGGAAATAACATAATCGTGCTTGTGGTTTTAGTTTGATATATTTATATGGTTAAAGAATTGTGTTTGTGGTTTTAGTTTGATATATTTATATGGTTAGAGGAACAAAACAAACAATGTTAAAGATTTTAAATGTTTTGTAGTTAGGAGCATGATTATATAAGCATTTATAAGGAGAGATATTACCTATAATAGGAGTAGGAATATGATTGATAGTATAGACATTTATAACTCCCTAAAAATCTAGAAAAGAAGAAGAAATAAAAAGAGCTTAGATAGTATCAAATATATGTCTATGCTTTCATTCAGCCCTACCATTCTATTTGGATGTACTAAAAAAGACCTTTAAAGAACAATTCTTTGTTAATCAAGAAAATGAGTGAAATATTTTTCTTTGTATTCTATGGCAGTAACAGTGCACAAAGTTTTAATTTTGCAAGGAAATTGAGTTTGAATAAAGTTTACGAAGAGAGAATAAACAAGAAAAATTTATAATTATGACGTAAGAGGTAGATTAATTTGTATCTAGAGAAATCATAAACAAAGATCACATAATATCATAAACCTCCTATACTTTCATAAGGAGTGTTAGCTCAAGGTTTATTATTAATGATTTTGATGATAACTATATAATATTTCAAAATTCAAATTGAATTTATTTCCTTATATAGGTAACGATATAATTCTTAAAAGGAAATGATATTATAGGATAAATGCTTCCTTTCTTGCAGGAACCTTTTTAATAAACTTACCTTATTAGAATTGATTAACATTCGGAAGGATCTTACTAATGCAAACAATTAGCTTTAGAATTTTTTGACAAAACTTTTCTCTTAACGTCTGAATATTGGAAGATTACAGCTGAGATGATATCGAAGATTTGTTAGATACAAAGTCAACTCAAAATTAAAATAAAACAACGACTAGTTAAACAAATTGTCTACTTAAGGAAGAGTCACTGCACCTACGAACAAAACATAGATTTATGAAATATTTTAGCAGTACCAATATTCTTGAAAGTCATATTTATATCAAACTCCATGTGCTTTAGAAAGTGAAATCATTTTATTGAGAGAGACTGTTAAACCCTTTTTTTTTGTTGAGAGCTTGTAGAGGCTTGTTAAACATTACTAGTGTGGAAGGTTGAAGAACCTTGAAAAAAAACTTGTGAGCTTGGAGAGGCTCATGAAATTTTATTAATTATTGTTTTATAGTGAAATACTCAAGTTAAAAACTTAGGGACTAAACGCAGGCTTCGTTAAAAGCCGAACTAATATACATCGATTGTGTCACTCTCTCTCTTTTAACTTCTAAATGTTTGCATCATAGTGTGTGTGTTTAATTCACAAGAGGCTCCTTCACTTTTGGAATAGGCTCCTTCTGTTTTAGTATTGCAAAAGGTTTCTTTCATTAACAAGCTCTTTTCATTTGAAACGTTAGCAGGTTCCTTTTATTTTTTAACAGGCTCCTATTTACAGACTTTTCTGTTAAAATTTAGCAAGTTCTTATTGTTTACACGAATTTATAGTAACTTACAAATTTTTTAAGTCTCACACAATTTACCCCCTCTTGCGCGTGTTTGTTTTATCATTTGATATCAGAGCGAGGTTTCACATTTAGTGTGTTTTACAGCACGTGATAGATCATGACAAACAATTTGAGATGCTTTAAAGGACAATCCGTCTCAAAGCCTCCTTATTTAAAGGGAAATAACTATTCTTATTGGAAAAAGAGAATGACCATTTATCTTCAATCGGTAGATATCAAAATCTGGCAAGCTATCAAAGTTGGAGTCACACCTCCTGTTGCTGACAAGGTCGAAGGGTGGAATGATGCTGATAGAAGAAACACACAGCTGAATGCCAAATTTGATCTGTGCCCTATCTCCAGAAGAGTATGAAAAGATATCCTACTGTTCTACAGGAAAGGAAATGTGGGACAAACTCCAAGTTACTTTTGAAGGAACGAATGAGGTAAAGAAACATAGAATAATTCTTTTAGTGCATCAATACGAAATTATTTGTATGAAACAGGGAAAAAATATAGATGAATTCTTCAGATGTTTCAACAACGTCATTATAGTGTTAAATAATTTGGGAAAGGTATATCCCAATGAAGAGCTTGTAACAAAGATTTTAAGGTCACTTCCAAAAGAATGGAAACCTAATATGCTAGCTCTAGAAATTGCAAAGGATCTCGACACTGTTTCACTCAACCGGTTAAAAGGAAACTTGATGATACATGAAGCCAAGCTTAGGCAAGATGAAGGATCTTCATATTGAAGAGGAATGGCACTAAAAGCAACTGATGAATCAAATCCATCAAACGGTGATGAAAGCGACACTGATTTGCAAATAGATGGAGATGAAGAATTCAATTTCATGGTCAAAAAATATGTCCGCTTCTAAAAAAAGAGGCTAATGAAGAAAAGAGAAGAAAACTAGAAAACTAGAAATAACAAATTTCCATCTAAAGGCAGTAGCAACAATAGCAATTCACAAAATAATCGTATCATATGCTATCACTGCAAGAAGCCTGGACACATAAAACCAAAATTTCCTTTTCTTCAAAAGGATAAAATAGAGAACATAAAACCCAGAAAGTAGCCTATGACTACAGCATGGTCAGATGAGGATTTTGAAAACTTTAAAGAAGAAGAGCCTGAAGAAGTTGACAACGTTTGCTTTATGGCTGAATTAGGAGACAATGAGATATATTATTCTAACTCTGATATTAAAATTTATGAATTAAAAGATGCATATCATGAATTGTATGATCAGTATAAAAAATTAACTGTGCAATATTTCAAAAAGGTTGCAGAAGTCCAAGAATAATGATGATTCCTTAATGAATAAGATTAAATCATTAGAATATGAGAATAAGAATTTGTTGTCTAAAATTATATCTTTTGAAAATGACAACAAGCAAAAAGTCTCTGAAAAGAAATTATTGGAATAAAAGGTAAGTCAGCTAAAAAATGCATTGCTTGAGAATGAATGTGATAAGGTAAAACAATTAGAAGAAAAAGTTGTTGCCCTAGAACTTGAGAAAGAGAAATTGGCTAAAAAAATTATTTCTCTTGAAAAAGATCTTGCAAATTTTGTTGATGGAAGGAACTATCTTGATGCATTACTTGAGAGTGGTAAAGGTGTCTGTGATAAGGCTATAATAGGATATAATGAAAATAATAATATTAGGCCATATATAGAATTTCTTTGTTAAATCCAGCAGCAACCATAGTCAAAACAACAGGAACCTGGTAAATAGCAAAAATTACAATAATTCTCATTCATCTATTTTATGCAATTATTATGGTAGACATGGTCATATTATTCATTCCTATAACTTTCAAAAAATGAAGAAATTATCTCAAATGTATATTTGGAGATCCAAAGGTCAAACTACTAACCTGAAAGGACCCAAAAAAATTTGGGTATCGAAAATGAGATAATCCATTATGCAGATATGCTTTAGAATAAAGACAAGAGAAAATCAATAGATAGTTGATAGTGATTGTTCGAGACACATGGTAGGTGAAATATCACATTTCAACTATATTGAAAGGAAAGATGGAAGCAATGTTGCCTTTGTCGACAAAAACAAGGTGAAAATCCTTGGAATTGGTAAAATTGGTGACTCTAATTTTGCTTCTATTGATAATGTTCTTTATGTTGATGGATTGAAACATAACTTATTAAGTGTAAGTCAATTAACTGATAAGGGGGTTATAGAGTCACTTTCTATACATCCCATCGTGAAATTATTGATAATCTTAATGACAAAATTGTATTAGTTGGCCTTAGAAATCATAATATATATTATGCTCAATTGGAAGACATGTATTCACAAAATGTTAAATATTATTTCTACTAACCATCCACTTGAACTTGTACATATAGATTTATTTGGTCCTACTAGGACTCACAGCTTTGGTGGTAATCACTATAGTTTTGTTATAGTAGATGATTATTTTAGATTTACATAAGTTTATTTTCTATCAAATAAGGATGATACTTTTGAAGTCTTTGACAAGTTCTGTAGAAAAATTCAGATTAAAAAAGGGTACTACATTACATTTATTCGAAGTGATCATAGAGGAGAATTCAATAACAAAAACTTTGAAGATTTCTGTAATAAAAATGACATAACTCATAATTTTTAATGCCCAATGACTCCTCAATAAAATAGAGTTATTGAGAGAAAGAACATGACTCTTGGTGATATGGCCAGGACAATGTTGTGTGAAAGCAGTCTACCTCATGGTTAGTTGGCAGAAGCTGTATTTATTGCTTGTTACATGCTTAACAAATGCCTTACAAGACCTATTTTAAAAAAGATCCCTGATGAGTTGTGGAAAGGAAGAAAACTGCTTACTTTCAAATGTTTTGGCTGCAAGTATTTTGTACTAAATAATGGAAAGGATAACCTTGGAAAATATGATGCAAAATCAGATCAAGCTATTTTCTGGGTTATAGTACTACCAGCAAAGGATTCAGAGTTTATAATAAAAGAACAAAGAGGTTAGAAGAATCAATATATATAGTATTTGATGAAGCACTGCCCTCGATAACAGCAGCTAATTCAGATGATGAAAAGCATCCTTCAATTTCTAAAAATACATCATAGACTCAAACTACACCTATAGTATCTTTAGAATTGCAAGATCCAGAAGGTTTTTCTGAAGTAAGGATGGAACAGGCTCCTTCATCTCAGCAGGAGCTTATGCAACGAAGAGCACCAAAAGAATGGAGAGGTTTAGATACACATTAGTACATTCTAGGATATCCCTCTGAAAGTTTAAAAATCAAATCATCCTTCAAAAACAATTATATTTCCCTCATCTAACAATTAGAACCTAAGACCATTGAAGAGGCTCTTTCTTATAAAATTAGGTTTCAATTATGAAAGACGAACTAAGTCAGTTTGACAAAAACAAAGTTTGGAATCTATTACCTCGTTCATGAAACAAGTCAATCATTGGAACTTGTTAGGTATTTCGAAACAAACTTGATGAAAATGATAAGGTGGTAAGAAACAAAGCTAGATTTGTAGCTCAAGGTTATAATCAACAGAAAGGTATTGATTTTGATGAGACTTATGCACTTGTTGCTAAATTAGAATCGATTAGAATTTTACTTGCTTTTGCATGCTATAGAAAATTTAAATTATTCCAAATGTACATTAAAAATTCCTTCTTAAATGGAGATATTAATGAAGAAATGATTGTTCAGCAACCTCTAGGTTTTGAAGATGAAAACCATCCTGATTACGTAATGAAGTGGACTAAAGCTTTGTATGGTCTAAAGCAGGCTCCTTGAGCATGGTATGAGAGGTTAAGTAACTTTCTGCTTTAGAATAACTTCGAAAGAGGAAATATTTATTAAGAAAAAGGAGAACAATTTACTCATAGTGCAAATATATGTTGATGACATAATATTTGGTGTTACTAATCAATCCTTCTGTGAAGAATTCTTAGCTTTAATACAAGGGGAGTTTGAAATGAACATGATAGGAGAACTATTCTTCTTTCTTGGATTGAAAATTAGACAAATGGAAAAAAGGAATCTTCATTACACAAGACAAATACACAAAGGAACTCATCAAGAAATATCATTTTGAGAATGCCAAACTAATGGACACTCTTATATATTCTAGAACTAAACTTGAAAAGAATGAAGAAGGCAAGGCTATGAATGAGACAAACTATAGAGGAATGATTGGATCACTACTATATCTCACAAGCTCATGACTAGATATTATGCTTAATGTGTGTCTTTGCACATGCTTTCAATCAAATCCAAAAGAGAGCCACCTTCAAGCAGTTAAGAGGATCTTTCACTATCTTCTTGGAACTATAAATTTGGAATATGGTATCTAAAAATAATTATTTTAACATTATTGGCTATTGTGATGTAGATTATGCAAGTGATAAAGTTGATACGAAAAACACAAGTGGTCACTGCCAATTTCTTAGAGGATGTCCAATTTTCTGGTCTTACAAGAAAAAAAATTACACAATGCTTTCGACAACTGAAGCTGAATATAGCAGCTGCCAGCTGTTGCGCTCAAATCTTATGGATGAAATATCAAATCCAAGATTTTTCTCTAAACCTTAATCATATTCCTATACTATGTGACAATACAAGTGCCATAAAACTTTCTAAAATTCCTATACATCATTATAGGACTGAGCATATGAAAATCAAATATCATTTTCTTAGAGATCATGTTTTAGAAGGAATCAATCTTCTAAATATTAAAACTAAAAATCAAGTAGCTGCTATTTAAAACAATTTCTGAAGATAGATTATGTTTGTTAAGAAAAGAGCTTGGTATGTGCAGACTCTCTGATATTAACTCCGTATAAAGATTATTTGCTACTTCTTTTTGTAGATATTAGTAGTGTAACACCCCACTACCATAGAGACGTTCAAGTATATATCCTATGACAATGGTATGTTAGAGAAAATGTAGTCTCTTAATCCAAAATGTTCCTTTAGACAAATCTTAAGAACTAGGTCTCCTGTCTCGTACCTAAAAAGCTATGTTGTAATTTTTGATGAGTTTTGCGAACTCAATGAGTTAACCATAATTGATGATCTCACCCATGTTAAATACACAATATCACACATTTCACATACATTTTTTTAGAACATGAATAATCTAAACAATCACATTATTATGGCACATCACTTTATCATCACAATTTCAAAAAATATTTCATAATGATATATATATATATATATGCAGATGCATATGAGACTCCAGATTCATTATTATTTATTGTGATTGAGTGCCTTTCAGATACAGATACAGATATTGGCCCATTAGGCTAAGTCAGAAACAAAAATCACGGAGCAAAGCTTTACGTGCAGAATTCTGAGGCTCTTTCAAACTAGCTACTCTGACATAATGCCTTTATCTGAACATGCATTTTATGAAATGCATCAAATAATAAAATATGCCGTGTATATTATTCACTTATAATGCACAAACAAAATCTTATATTCATCGAACCTCAGTCTGGCATTCAACTTTCGTTGAATATTCAAATATCATTCAGAATTCAAATGAAAATAGATATCATTCAAATTTCAGGTATGAACAAAGCATGTCTAATACATTCTCAAATATCAAACTCCTCAAACCATTAAAGTCCAAAATTTACAAACAAATCTCAAACAGTTCAATAATTATAAGTTAAAAAGAATAAATCAATCCAAGGAAGATCATCTAGATTGGCTCATAGTACGCTCTAATTTATGCTATTGCCTAGATGGTCTGGCAATGTCTAAATTTCATCCAACTTGAGCATCTAAAATCATACATTCACATTACAAAGTCGATCAGTCAAATACTTATTCGTTTGTGCACATATATACATATGTCATGTTCAATGCATGCTCAATGACAATTCTAGGTATATTTCCTTAATTCACTTCTTATGGTCATTCATACTTCAAAACTCATATATGTCTAATTTGAACTTAGTTTATCACCTCAATAAATTATAATATCATCAATCAATCATTCACCAATCTTATTCTAACATTATATGATCATACAATATCTAAACTCTCATTCATTCATATAACATCTCCAAAATTTCATACCTGAATATTTGGTAAACAACAATCCATTCTTAATGAATTCAGATGATAATGAAATTTGGTGAGGAGAAGAACAATGTGTGATGAGTAGTAAACTCTCATTCATTCCTTTAGCCCAGTAGCAATGCTTAAATCCATTTGAATACTCCTAGCCATTGCTACTCATTATGATTATGAGATATGGCAAATGGATGTGAAGACAGCTTTCCTAAATGGAAATCTAGCTGAGGATGTGTATATGACACAACCTGAGGGCTTCACCTCCTATGATGGCGAAAAG
>JANSVB020000459.1:355800-377538 GCA_025504935.2 Erythroxylum haughtii
AAGAGGAGAAACCCCAGCCACCCCATCCTCCGCCACTCACCGGTGGTTGCGGTTTCTGATCGGGCTCTACGTTCTGCACTGTTCTCTGTTGTTCTTGTTGTTGGTGGGTAGTATAGCCTTCAGTTTTTGGTGGGCTGCTGCTCCCTTCCATTTGGTGAGTAGTGACAAGTGAGTTCTAAGCAATTTGCAAGAGAGACAGATACAGAGGCTCTGAAAATGGAGCCATTGAGCGGGGCGTCCAAAAATTCCGCAACGTGGAAACGAAGGAACTTGACCAGAACGACGAGTCCGGTTTCGTTTTGATGAAATTTTCCTTTTATTTTCTTGTTTATTTTTTATTAAATTGGAAAACCTTTTTTTTTTCAATAAGCTTTTAGAAATATTAATTATAAATATAATGCATTATACAAGCTCTTCATTTTACGAAAGTTGAAAAAAAAAGTATCAAAGTTTTCCCTTTATAATTTTTTTAACCGTTATTCCACTACAAATATAATGCATTTAAATTCGATTATTGGCTACCCAAGTTATAAGATAGATTTTGCAAATAAAAGAAACTAAGATTGAAAAGTTATATGATTTTGAATAAATGGATATTGATTAAAAAAAAAGAAGAATTGTCATTTGAAAAGGTAGGAATGAGAAACAAGGTGAAAAGAATTGAACTTTAATTTAGTAAAAAATAAAAATAGATTCTTAAGGAAAGACAAATTGAACTTTATGTAATATAAAAAGGTAAAAAAAATCTTAACGGATAATAAAAATTGCTTTTGATTTGATGAGGATGAGCTTTTATTTGAACAAAGAACAACTCTAAATAAGTTTTGGTTAACGAGAAAGATGGAAGTGGGATGGATGATTGGCTTACTAAACTCTGAGTTTGACTGTTATTCTTTAGTTGATTGACTTGGGCTTGATTAATCAGGATGCCCTTTTCATTTTTTTTAGATATTTAAATTGATTTTGGGTTACACAAACTAAAAATAAAATTCTAATTTATATTAATTTTAAGACTTTGGACTTTAGCAATGACAAGTTTTTAGCAACTGAGTGTTATTTTAAATTCACCATCCAATTTATTCAAATTAAAGTCCAAGTGATTTTATCATATACATATGTAGTTTTAATAGTATTAAGCCCAATATAATAAAAAATTTACTACAAGTTATTTTAAATATTGAATCAAACAATTGGCCTTTGGTTGGACCTTTTTCTTTATACTTTGAACTTGTTTTTTGAAAAACTGAAATTAAAATTGCTTAAAAGAAACATGAGTCCATACAAAGGCACACCCCTTTTAAAAGTCTATCATTTAAGAAGCTAGTTGCTAGAATGAAAGGATAAGGAAGGGAAGCTATCTATGAAGATTTGTAATAAGAAAATTAGTAGTTTAATCTTCAGTTCACTAACAGAGCCTCACTCATGTTTATGATAATATCATGAATTATAATTATTAGCCGAATTTGCTAAATGGTGTTCTGAGTGAAAAGTTGTCTATCTTAGCTTCTCTTTTGAAATATTATATAGTTCTCTCCATCCATATTGCTTAAACACCATAAATGACAACTAATTTGAACACAATTAGATCACCTTTAAAAGTGAATCTAACTCACTCACACCATGTAATAAATTCTACCCATGAGTCAGTTATGAAGTTAAGTTTACAGAGACTTCGAGAAAACTTCTAAAATGATGCCAATAAGCTAGAAGAGTGAAGGAGATGATTTGTGGTTTCTAATGATTGATGACAGAGGATGTAGGTAGCATTGTGGCTTATGCGTCAAAGCTTGTCCTTAGTAGGTAATTTATTTCAGATAGCTAACCATAATATGAAGGAGGCTTTCGGGGATTTATTAGTGAACTAAATAACTTTCCATCATGAGACTTGTGGTCATGGAGGATTAATAAGGGCCATGCAAAATTTTTTTGTGAATATCTGAGAGATCATTTTGGCTATCCTCAATTTTACTATGAGGATTTTAGTTAGGTGCATATCTTATTAGGTATACAAGTACCCTATCTACTTTAGCATCCATAGGGATAAGTGCTCTCAATAATTCAAGTTGTGGAATTTTATGCAAAGGACCCAAATGATGACAATAATCATACCAAAACCAAGCCTTATCTCTATTCCCAATCTTGAATTTGATACCATCATTTATTATATTCCTTATTCTGAGTATTTGATTAAAGGACCAAGAATTGAACTAGTTTAACCTAAGGGACCAAAGGCTTTAGCTTTTAATTATAGGTATGCACCCATTTCACCCAAATCTATTGGGGATCAAAGAATAAACTCTATATTTTCTTCGCTAGAAGCATTTTATTTAAGCTTCTTATAGAGATAATGCTTAAGCCCCCTTCCTCTTTTTTTAGCACACATCAAAACATCTGACCTTCATACCTTTGTTATTATCTACTAACCTTGTCCAAAGAAATTTAGGCATCTCTCAATGTCTTTAATTAGCTTTTATGGCAAGAACAAGTGAGCACACCAGTGAATATGCAGACTGTTTAGCACCAAGTTAATAAGCTGGAGTCTCTACACATAAGATAGAAAAAAAGTTGTTCCGATGGTTAATTTTCCTTCTGATTGCATTAAATAAAGCCTGACAATCTTTGGAGCTTATCTTTTTATCTAAGAATGTAATTCCTAAATATTTGAAAGGTAATTCTTATAAGCTAAATCCTGATATGCATGTTTGTAGCTCTGGCCTATGAATAGAATTTGCAGAAACATATATACAACATTTTTTAGGATTCATAATTTAAAAAGATTGAGTGATTCCATAAGTATTTTAATAGAAGCTCGATCTGCATCATTAGAAAAAAGGGTCTGCACCATTGAAAAAAAAGATCATCTGTAAAAGCTAAATTAAATAGGTTAAGCTTCTTACATCAGTCGTGAAATTGGAAACTCTTGGATTGATTGATCTTTGATAGTAATTCTAACAAGAACCTCAAAAAAAATGTCAAATAAGCAAGGAGATAGAGGGCCTCCTTATTTAGGGCCATTGGTTCCTTTGAAAGTTGGTGTAGGATCTCCATTAACCAAGAAGCTAAAGGAAAGTGAGCATATACATCCTTTAATCCAAGAGATGAAAACCTCTAGAAATCTAAAATTGCTAAGTGCTTCTAATATGAAGAACTAATTAACTATATTAAAATCTTTTACAAAATCCACTTTCATGGCACAACTTAGTGCCTTCTTAGATTTGTAACACTTGAAAAGTTCTTAGGCTATCAATAGATTATCCCCCTAATACCTTCCACTTATAAAGGATCGTTAGCTTTTTTCTATGAGCGTATCCAGTACAAATTTGAGTTTGTTGGCTACCAGTTTAGAGATGATCTTATAAGCAACATTACAATATGAGATGTGTCTGAAATCACTTGATGAATTTGGATTTTTCTTCTTAGGAATTAGAGTCACATAAGTTTTTTTAATCTCCTTAAGCGTGACTTTTGTATAAAAAAATTACAAAAATGCTTCAATAAGAATGTTACCTATTAAAGGCCAAGATTTTTTAAAGAAGAGAGCACTAAAGTCATTTGGACCAGATGCTTTTTTAGGCATAATCAAGAAAAGAGCATTCTTTACATCTAGTTCATAAAATGGATAAATGAGATAGTCTTGTTGAATGGAGTTAATGACCTAGGGAAAGAATTCCTTTAAGACTTGCAAATTTCGAGAGAATTTTATATCGTACCCTATTGTTAGTAATACGATTCTCAATAAAAGATGATATCATATTTCTATTTATACTTTGAACTTTTGATTTATTGTTAAATTAACTAGGCCTATTAGAATGATCAATCAAAGACCTATCTTAGCCCCCTAATAAGAGAAACAATCAATATTTGTTTTGTTTTTAGGTGAAACATAGAACAAAGATTAATCTAAATCATAATTCTTTTTATTAATTTGAAGCCTGTGGTCATAATAATTTGATTAATTTTTTTAATTACTAACACCCTTAAAACCTAATCTTGAAAGCAATTCTAGCGAACATAACCAAATCTAAAAAAGATCAAGTGAGTGTCTGAAACTAAAATAAGCATAGAGTATTATGATTGTAAACTAAAATATGGCATGTATAACTAAAAAAAAGGAAATGAATTTTAAATTACAATTTTTGAAAAGTTTATTCTTAAAACATACTATTTTAAACATCCCTATGATCCAACTGTAATGATCCAAATCAAAACTAAAAGATTTTAAATATGATGCTCATAATCAAGAACTTTTATTTTAGATGATCAATTAGAAGTATATTAATAATCAAGGTTAACAATATGTGATTTTCATAATACCATCCATTATGTAACTAGGACGAAAAAAGCAATGCAATGCAATCTATAGAAATTACTAATATCAACATTTATAAACTTTATGAAAAAAAGGCTCTAACCTTAATTATCTGTTGTTCTATGTTTACGGCTCCCAAACATTCTCAATCTTCTTAGTAACCTCTTTTAACCAATAAAAAAAGTTATTTATCTACCATGACAAAAGAAAACCAAAGAAAAATGAAACCCTAACATTTATTATTGCTTCGTAATCCAAAGTGAATCCTAACTCGTAATTTATAAGTACATTTTAGATCAGCATTTGGCTCAAGTCATAATATGTCATGATATTGTATGATATTTTTTTATTAATCTCTAATTAGGAAGAAGATGAATAACTCATACATAAGAAAATTTATATCTTTACTTATAACCTTAAGATATCATTCATATAAAAAATTTATCATTAACTATTATTTCTAGTTGATGTGAAAATTTAATACATTTAATGCTTATCCTCTCTAATTTGAATGGACATATATGAATAGCCTATCATTGAACTTGGTTCATTATGTTATCATGTTATTTATAAGTAAAAAAAGATTTATATGTCAACTCATTTTTCATATATAAATCATGGCATTTCTTTATTTACTTTTCATATATTAATTCATTTTTTATATAAAAATTATTTTTTTGTTCACTTCTAATGTGAAATTTATTAGTCATTTCAACAAGGAGGGAGTTGAAGAGAAAGCAACCTAAGGCATCATCTGGAAAAGCCATCTTGATGACTTAGAAAAGGTTAAGGACGCTGACAAGAGGGAGGGGTAGGAAAGGTGTTTTATAGTGGGAGTGGGAGTGGGAGGGGAAGATTTTCCTTTCATTAAGAGGCTGAAATATGAGGTCTCAATTTTTAGACAACATTAAACTGAGGTGATTCTTCTACAATCAACACAAATTTGATATTTCAGTCTATGTTTAGATTGGTATCTGTTGTTTGAATGATAAGAAAAAATAGGAATGAACACTTTGACTAAATCATTTAATTAGGCTCTATAACTAAAAATTGGTGCCAAAATGGAAATAGAATCTATTGTAGAGAACGATTAATGGCTAGTATATTTGACTGGTATACCTATTGGAATTACAAATTCTTATTTGACAGTTATTAATGACAGGTTTTTATAAATTAAATTTGATCTGGATTAAAGATAATAAATGAGCTCAATAAAGGATCTGGATAAATGGATCAAAAGTCTAGTAAAGAAAATGATTGTCACTATGGACAAATATGCTTATTAAGTTTCAGCCTCTTTGTAAAGAGAAGACTGCGTATAATTGATGACACTCCATTGACCCACTCGAAACGTGGAGTCTAGTGCACTGAAGCAGCCCTTAATTAATTTTGCCATTGGGGTCCAATAAGATTTCTACAAATAACTGCTAAGGTCTCCTATAGTACACTGGTAGAAGTTTGTGAATGTAAGGTTACTCTAACTCATTAAAAGGTTCACCTATTTAAAGAGGTGCAGAAAGACGATAATGTCATAAATGAATTTGCAGAAGCTCTCGAAAATATTATTTAAAGTATCCAAAAGCTTGCTTGACTAGTTTAGAAGCATGTTCATTAAGTTATAGATAACAAAATAGTTACTTTTTCGCAGTATATATGTTTATATAAGTTTATAGTAAATCTTGGGCCTAAAGTTACGGTTTGTGATAAGTTTTACAATACCAATTACTATGCAAGATTACATGAAAGATAAATAAACTTGTTTTTATCTCCATACGACATCTTGTTCGAACTTGAATTATCATAACAAACTACACCATAAAAGCTTAACTTTTTTCATATTAGGAAGTAGCAATAATATTCTTAAAAAATTAACAAAAGGAAAATAATATTAAAGCCCTGTATGTTATAAGGAATTTCTAATTAGTGCAAGCAAACATGTATGAGTATAGCCCCTTTTCTTATTAGATTCACAAAATTTGACTATAAATGTTTAATTACTATGAAGATAATCTCGGTGTTTTATATGTTGATAACAAATTGAAGTTGAACTATTTGGACATGGAGAAATCTTCATACTTACTAAATTAACAAACAAAATCGATCCTAACATTATACTTAGCGGGGAAGGCGATGAAGTATTTGTTTATTTATTAGTCAACGCTGAAGTTTAAAGTGAGCTCCTTGCAAAAACAATTACAGTTTGGATGCACAAACACAGGTGGAATTTGCATTCCATTTCTAGAAATAGAAAATAGGATATTCACTATAACATTGGTTAGATATTTTTGTTTGTAAGATATCATGTATTGAAAGTGCATCTTTTGTAGTAAAGCCATTAAAGTACTCGTACATGTTAGAGTTTACTTTCACTTTTATCTAGGATGATTTTCGCCTTTGGATGGCATAACTTATATCATAATATCATTTTTTCCTTAACTCTGACCCATATATTTTGTCGAGCGAAGTAAGTAAACTTAGAACCATATTATGATGTTCTTTGATAGGTTTTGTATGCTTGCTTACGTGTACCACCTTATGATGTTCTTTAATAGGTTTTGTATGCTTGCTTATGTTACAGTTAGTATTTAGTATAATCTTGTACACAGAATATAAAAGTTGCAATACTGAAGTTGATAGCTCAAGGAGGTTTAGATAACCTAAAACGAATCCAAATAACCTTTTTTTAGCAATAAACATAATAGGGGAAATTTTGGTTCAGTGTAAAGCATTTATAAGTTATAGAAAAGTAAAATATAAGAGAAGGTAAAAGAAAAACTTAACCACAAACATTGATGATCGTTGTTCAAGGATATCGAATTTACATATTCTCACATTATTAAGCTTTTATATTAAGGACACAATAACTCCCCATTACTTAGTGTTAAGTGTGATCCTAGAGACCAGTTGCCATCAAATTTAGATCAAAATCTCAACAAGTTCCTTTACATAATAGATTATTCATAATAGCAGAACTCCCTTAGCATAACCAAGTAGATTTTTCAATACATTTTGTGGTTAGGAGCAGGAGAAGACCAAGCAAGAAATTTCCTTTACTTCTAAGTAATCTAGAATATGGCATCCAAGCTTTCTCTTCTTCTTCAAGCTCCTAATGGGGTTTTGGCATTCATTTGGTATTGGACACGACCTCTCTTTTTATTTATCTACATCTAGTGACATTGCAAGATCTAAATTTTTCCTAATTCTTTTATGTATTGATGCAATCTTAAGTTAGCATCAAATCAAGGAATTCACTTCACCATCTTGGATAATTGAAATAAAATTAAACTTAATAATAAAAAAGGAACATATAGTAAAATTATAAAACAAAAGGATCAAATTTGACTCCATCATTTTAATCATAATTCAATTTCAACTCAGACATTTGAAAACATTAAAAAATAATCACATTATTTTGATAACCATTCAATTTAAATATCAACTTATAGTTCTAGTAACTTCCAATTAAAAAACCCACTTAAACATTTTTTATTTTTAGGGATTTCCATTGATAGATGTGTATCCTATGAGCAAAAGGAGCCTAAAAAAAACTTACCAATCCTACTGCCTAAATGACAATGTTTGGGAAACTCCCAGATGTTTTTGTTTAGCTTTGTTCTACTCTATGCAAAGATGTTGTTGAATATTTTGTTTGTATTTAATGTTCTTAATTGTTCTCTATTCTTTATAATACTAAATATCTAGTTCGTCTTTTGATTCCAAATGTTGTAATTTTCTCACGCTTATCAATGGAAGCACAATCATTGTCTCCTATCTTCTGTTCTCATGCTCATCTTCTTATCTAGTTTGGTTCCTTCCTTTTTTAGTCCCATTGCTTCTTAAGTATGGTGCCAGCCCATCTTCAACATGATCATAATTGTGTATTAAGTGAAATCTTTTTCTAGTATCCTCTTAACTGTATCTTGTGTTAAGTCAAAGCAGATGTTAGTTATTATTTTAATTGATCTTGATTTATGTTGTCTGTATTAAGATTAAGGAGACATTATAGCCTCCTTTTATCTATTATGAAGGTATCTTTATAGGTAACATATGGTCCAATATATGTGTTACATGCGTTTATGTCTAATTTTTTGTTAGCAGTTTGAATATAAAAAGGTTAATACATATAAAAAGCACAATAGATTATATTATGCTTGTGAATAATCAAAGATGTAAGGTTATATTCATGAGTTGAAACTTAGCAATCTTAGTTTAACAGTGGAATTGGATTTGTTAAAGAATCAAGAGTCGTTATTTTTTCAATTTAAAAGGTTATATATTTGATTTATAGTCATAAAAGAAGAATGGAGACCTTTGGGGATAGATGATTGTTTCTTGAAGACTAAATTTCAAAGGCAACTAGTCATTGTAGTTAGAATATATGGAAATAGACGCATACATATTATAATATGGATAGTTGTAGAAGTGTTCATTTATGTCACTCTTATCAATTGATTTGGAGTTAGAATAAAGGGATGAAGTCACAATAATATTTGACATGCAAAAGGTACATTAATATAGACTTTTGTTTATTTGTTATATAACATATTATTGCCTTAAGTTATTTGAGATTTGTTTGTTCACTTGTATATCTAAGGATTAATAAGAGATGTTGAAGTTATATTGCCAAATATATATCATAGAATATCCACCATATATATTTACTAACATGTATTATATATATTTACTGCAATTGGCATGGATATTGAAGTGGTAGAGACATAAGAAGGCAATTCTGGGCATGTGCAAGTTCTATGTATGTTGAAATTTTAATAAGAAATAAAAATTGAAAATATCATAATTATATGTGTTTGTGCATTGATTGAATATATATATAAGAGACTTGGGCTAGGTCATACCAATCATTTAATTCAAAATGTCTAATTATTGATAATAACCTGAGCGAGACTTTCAACAAGTAGATCTTATTAGCAAGAGATAGACTAATGATTAATATGTTAAAAACCATAAGGACAATGATCATGAAGAGACATGTTGAAAGAAGGGTATATGCATATGTGGAAATTAGATATTGCACTTATAGTTGTCAAGAAGCTTAAAAAAATAGAGGCACTGACGATGGTGTATATGAGGTTAGTAAAAAAGGGACAAAAAGTATATTGTGAGATTAGGAAGAGACAATTATTATAGCTACAAGGCATATGACCTATATGTTTATATATGCAAACATAAATTAGTAGTATCAATCACTCCAAACAAACAATGGAAGCATTTCCCAATGACTACTATAAGAAGAGCAATGTATGATCAAGATTTTTTGGCCATTGAATGACTATGAGAAGATACATCCACAAACCAAAAGGTTTGATACCAGGAAGGCCAAAATGGCAAGAAAGAGAGATATAAATGCAAGTGCAAATTTTTAGGAAATGTAGTGCTTTTGGACACAATAGTAGAAAGTGTAAAGTAACAACACCTAATGAATAACCTATCAATGTAAGTACTTACCAGTTTAGTTATCTTTTTATCCAATTATTAATGTTAATGTTATGCATATTATTTTATAGGTTGAAATAGCTTCATTCAAATAGCCAAGAACTAGAGAACTATTACATGTATACTTTCTCTTACCAATCAATGACCACATGGAATATGCTACTTACTTTACCCAAATTATATTAAACAAACTAGCATTCAGAGTAGTATTTTATCTATTGAGGAATGTAAACCTAGTTAAAAAAGTGTCAATATGGGTTTAATATGTAATTAGATACTTATACGTATTAAACTCATACTTATGTTGATTAATATGTTGGTTCATAAGTTGTAAGCTTTTACAAATATGACTAAACAGAAATATAGATGAGTTAATTTAAGGTCTTTCAAATTATCTTTTACACTAAGAGGTTTTAGGTTTAAGGGTAAATCTAGTATCACTTCAAGAGAATAACAAGCCATAAAAACTAAGAGGAGAGCAATAATTTAGACTACTGGCTAGCAAGTTGACAAACCATATAATTGATGAATGAATATGTTTATCATTGTAATTAGTTGATCTTGTAAACCAAGACAATGAACAAGTTTGTTTGATACAATGATGATTGTTGTTTTAAATGTAATGAAAGTTGTTATTTTTAATGTGGTTTGTGTTTATACACTCCAAGTAGGGATAATTCTTGGAAGAGTTAGATGAGGTGATTCAATAGATCTCCTTTGATGATAGAGTTATTTTAGGAGGATACTTTAGTAATCATATAGGTGTAACCTAAGACAGATATTTATAGACTCATAGGAGTTCCAGGTGCAGTGATAAGAATGATAATGGGACTACTTTGTTGAATTCAGTAGTAGCATTTAAGTTAGCGATATTCAATTCATTTTTTAACAAAAACGAGGAGCACCTAGTGACTTTTATAGTAGAATCACAAAAACTTAAATTGACTACATCCTTGTAAAGCAAACTGATCAATCTAGTTATAAGGATTGCAAGATTATACCTAATGCTTGCGTATAAAATTAGTATAGATTGTTAGTTATGGATCT
Source organism: Erythroxylum haughtii (assembly GCA_025504935.2). NCBI lineage: Eukaryota > Viridiplantae > Streptophyta > Magnoliopsida > Malpighiales > Erythroxylaceae > Erythroxylum > Erythroxylum haughtii. Next base: position 366,611 of record JANSVB020000459.1, read on the forward strand.
TATAATTAAGGTTTAAAGGAAGAAAAGAAGTCTTAGGAGGTGTACCAGAGTCAAATGGTGGAACTTGAAAGGGGATACAATAAAACAAATTAGGAATAAAGTAGTATATGAAGAAGAATGAAAATTGGAAGGAGATGCTAACCAGATGTGGGAGAGAGAAGTAACTTAATCGTGTTGTTCGAGCTTGAAAATTTATAAGCCCTCAAATATTGCAAGTGTATGGGTCATGATTGTAGTATAAGAGGTGTCGATCTCACAAAGAGGAGAACTAATCTAATCTTAAAATCTAAAGCCAATAATATATGAAACTCAAAATAAACAATGCAATAGAAAGTAATCATGATAATTGAATTCAAGCACTTAAATTAGAAATTAAACATAAAGGAATTAACAATTGAGCAATATGCAATCATAATAGAAATCAACCTAGGGAATTTACCAATTTATGAGAAAGGAGGTTTTACTTATCATTAATGCTAACCTAACCGATTATGTGCCAATGGAGTGTCAGTTATATACTGTCCTAAGGCTGATTACTCTCTCAAGTTATAACCATTAAACCCTAAATTATAAACCCTAATCAAATTATGAAATTTGCAGTCTCTCAATTCACAAATTATCCAAAACCTAATTAAATCTGAAGCATTATAATAAACTATTAGAACATCACACAGTATCTCTCTCTGCATAATTATCAATATGATTTATTATAGCTTCTCTTAAATTGCCTAACTCTCATTAATCCGATTTAATAACCCTCTCAGTTTATTACTAAATTATGCAATAATATAATTAAATCATGACATTCATATAAATAACTCAATCAACTAAATTAGCATTAAATCAAAATAAAATCCCGAAGGAAAGTTTAGAACATCATCAATATTTCAAATCCTATCTTTATACTATCCATCTCAATTCTATACATCAATAAAATAAAAACAAAAAATGAAATACAACTTGGAATAGACGATGGAAGGCAGTGATGACAAAAAATCTCATAATCCGAGAAGCACGTTGAGTCAGCTTCGTCTTCATCTTTTTCCTCTTCCTTCTTCTCTTTCTCTGTCTGGTATTCTCACTTTAGGCTTTCAATGGTGGTTGCTTCCAAGCTCTCTTTTTTCTACCTCCTTATGTTCTCTTTATCCTCTTTTACGTTTTAGGTAACCCTAGGGTTTTTTTTGGATCCAAATGGTCCAAAAATCCCTTGAAATAGAGCTTCTATGTGTCTACTCGATGCAAGTCACGATCGTCACCTACATATCTGAGCCTTCTGTCACGATCGTGGCAGGCAGACCATGATCATGGGCCAAACTTGGGGCTTCTATCACAAGCCAAGATTGTGGGCCATTATTTTGGCCCCAATGTTTTCGAAACTCCTCCATTCTTCGATGTTAACTCTAAAACACTCGCAAACACATCAAGGTATTTTTAAAACATAATATTTAAGCTCAAAGACTTGTACTAATCTATAAAACACTTAAAAGATAAATAAATCACAAACTAACATAATTTTAACCTAAACACATACCAAGTGATCGAATTAATGGCTAAACACATATCAAACTATGCCCTAAAACATGATGCAATTTCTACTTATCATAACTCTTTTAAGGAATGCAATGAAATATATCTTGGGTGTTTCTCAAAAGCCTAAGTGTAGTAAGATGGAGTCTTAGTAGTAGAATGAAGATGTACAAGAAAAAGTTAAGATCAAGAAAATTGCCTATAAAGCTCTAATGGATAGCACCACCGAGGTGGAAAGGGTAGTTAATAGAGAAAGTTACAAACTAGCAAAGAAAAAGGTGAAGAAGATAATCTCATAAGCTAAAAGCAGAGCTTACAAGAAATTATACTAATGATTGAAAACTAAAATGGAGAAAAGGTTATTTAAGTTGATGAGAGTTAGGGAACAAAAAGCAAAAGACTTAGACAAAGTTTGCTCCATAAAAATTGAAGCAGGACGGGTGCTTGTGGCTAAAAATGTCATCAAGAGAACATGGTAGAGATACTTCTATAGCCTTTTTAATAAAGGTGTAGAAGAAAACATCTCTTTAAGTGATCTTAGCATATTAGAGAGGTCTCGTAACTTTATTTATTGTCGACAGATCTTTTAAGGGAGATGCAGAGTGGAGGGGCAGTAAGACTTGATGAGATACCTATAGAGGTATGAAAGAGCCTAGGCAAAGAGGGTCTTACTTGGCAGCCAAGGTCTTTGATGTAATCTTTAAGTCTACCAAAATTTCGGAAGAAAGGAGACTTAATACGCTAATTTCTCTATACAAAAACAAAGGGGACATCCAAAATTGTAATAATTATAGAGGCATCATACTACTCAGTCATACCATAAAGTTATGGGAGAAGATGATTGAGAAGCGAGTGAAAAAGGATGCACCTATCTTAGAGAACTAGTTTGGTTTCATGCCCTGAAGGTCTACGGTAGAATCTTAGCATCTCCTTAGAAGATTAATGGAATATTATAAGGAAAGACAATGTAACCTACGCATAGTTTTTATTGACCTAGAGAAGGCTTATGATAGGGTAATTATGAGGAGGTGTAAAAGTTAAAGTAAGGACGATAGGAAGAGATACATAACCATTTCTATAAATATTGGGCTACATTAAGGCTCCTTATTGAGTCTCTTTTTATTTGCAGTAATAATGAATGAGCTCACTAAAAAGATCGAAGGGGATATAACTTGGAATATATTATTTGCTAATGACATTGTTTTATTGGATGAGACAAAAGAGGATGTCAATGTTAAGCTAGAACTTTGGAGAAATATGTTAGAGTTGAAGGGTTAAATTGAGTAAGACTAAGATTGGGTACTTAGAGTGTAACTTTTTAGGCCATAAGGTGGCTTCCGCAATGGTGATAAAGATTGGTTCAGAAGTTACACCATAGAAAGTAGGCTTTAAGTATCTAGGATCTATCACCCAAAGCAAAGAAGAGATCGATGAACACATTATTCATCATATCAAATCAGGGTGATTTAAAGGAAGAAGTGCTTCAAGAGTTTTATGTGCAAGAACTCAAGCTCAAAGATAAATTCAATCGTTTAGCGATTAAGCCAGCCATGCTCTATGTGGTAGATTGTTGGCCCATCAAATAAGTGCATAGTCATATATTAATGGCGACGAAGGTGAGAATGCTTCGTTAGATGTGCAACTTTACTAAAAGAGATAAAGTCAGTAATGTAATAATAAAACACAAATTAAAGGTGACTAATATTAGTGAAAATTTAGTAAGAGGTAGGTGGTTCAGACATATTAAGATGAGACATTTTGATGCTCCATTGAGAAGATGAAAGAAGATTGTACTTAATGACTATAAGAAAAAAAAGGAAGGCTTGCGAATAATTGAGGGATATGATCAAGAATGATGGCTTTGTTGGAACTTACAAAGGATGTGAACCTAAAAAAAAAAAACTTTGTTGTATTAAGATACAGATAAATTATCTCACATAGAGAGGTCATTCTCTTTCTCATAGGTCCTTTAAATATTTTCTTTCGAGTTTTATGTCTTGTATTTAGCCTAAACATTTAATATGTATTATTTCCTTCTTAGTTATTTAGTCTAAATATTTCCTTACTTAAACTAAACATTTTCTTGTAATGACTTATTTTATTTTATTTATTTACTTGTCTTTTTTCTTGTTTGTGTATTTATTTACTTATTTTATCTTTTATTTTTATTATTTACATTGTTATATATTTATTGTATACCTTATTTTTGTATTTTTAATTTTATTTATTTATTTAATTTTATTATCATTTTTATGCCTATTTTTATTTTATTACTTTATTATTTTAATATGTATCTTTTATTTTATTTTATATTTGTATATTAGTTATTTATTTTGTGTGCGTGCGTGCGTGTGTGTGTGTGTGTGTGTGGAAATAGTCTCACTACATATATATATATATATATCGGAAATAGTCTCACTACCAATTAGAAGTAAGGCTGCATACTTCTAAACCTCCTCAAATCCTGCAGATAAGCAAGACTTCTACTGAGATGTTGTTACTTTTATTGTTGTTGTTGATTTTTGTTTGCGTAGAATTCATGCATCTAATAGGTTATTTCATTATTAGATCGAATATTTGGAGTATTTTGTAAACAAATATAATAATCAATTTTATTTTGTATCACGACAATTAGTGTTTGCCTATAGTTTTCACAACAAAAGGCTATTTTATTATTACATCTTATATTTAATGTATTTTGAAACTAAATGAATGAACAAGTTCATTTTGTACTATCACAATTGATGTTTGCCTATAATTCATGCATCAAGTAGGTTATTTCGTATGACAATTGATGTTCTTTTCTGATACATTCCTTTATACAATCTGGTTGCTTACAATGATTGAGTAATTCCACATAATTACTAATAATAATTAATAACTTTTTATTTAATATTAAAAGGCATCAATACATTTTTACTAGTCTATTTGATAATGAAAAATGAATATGATTAATAACATGTATTCAATTTCAAACTAAATCCACTTTACAAGCATATAGAGGATGAACAATGAAAAAAAAGAACTGAAATAACTTTTATAATTATATTGAATAACATTAACCCTAACTCTATTTAATTAACATCTCAATATCTTAATTGCTCATTGTGTAGCCTCTGCTTCAGCCTCCTTCTTAATTATAAAACTATCTTTCCTTAACATTTAAATTACATAGTAACTCTTTTAGGAGATTACTTATAATACCATTGGAAAATCACAATTACCAGGAAGGTAACGGGGACATCTTAAAAATCTTCTACCTAAATTATTATCGCTCTATGATATTCTTAAACAAATATCTAGTCTATAAAAGCAAACCAATTTATTAACATTATCATAATTAGATATATCATAAAGCACGCAACTAATGATATATCATAATACATGTAATAAGTAAAATGAGAAATTGTTATAGAAGCTTGCATTGTAGTAGTCACTAATCTTTGCATATATCTCATAAATAACTAAGAATTTGTTCTTCCAATTAGCTCGTAAATAGCTAAAAACATAATAAAATCAATTTTGATTACAATATTATAAGTCACAATGTCAAGAGGAAAGTCTTTGGGAACCATTAATTAATATAGTTTATGAAACCAAATTTCAATGAACCATTCATTTTATATATGATTCTACATAAAGAAGATGCATTTTCCATTCTTCCTTTGCTATAGCAAGTAGTCATCAGGGTATAACATATTACAATATCTAGTTCATTTATCTTATTAACATCCCCATAATTACAAAAAAACATAAGTAATAATATTAAAAGTATATGTTTGGATGAGCAACTCTCACCATCTCATCATATACTTCCTAATATTAGCCAAAAGAATTCAGTTTTATTAACTCTTTTAAAAGATAATTATATATACCACACTAAGAATATAATCAAACTCTAACAATCTTCGCAAATCTTCTAAAAACCATGTTTCAATTACACTCACTTACATATAAGCTTTAATTAACATCCTGAGAACAATAGGTCTCAATTACAATCTTATTCGTAACATCATAAACTCAAATTTGATTTATTTGTTAATCATTCATTAAGTATTAGGGCCAACCTTTCAAATAGCTCATTTTCTTTCATTACTAAGATACAAACAAATCAATTTTTTTAACTACCCAGGCAAATGTCAATATAGATTATCCATAAGTGAGATAGAAAATATATAACTAATTTCTAATGAGAGGTAAATTATATTTATTATGTTTGCTTCAGAAAAAATAAGACGTAGGGATTACTTATGTGGAATGTAGAGATTGCTCACGTTGTTTGCTTTAAGGGATTAAAGATTGCAGATAAAGAACAAATGCATGAAATGCACAGAAAACTAAAGATCTAACTGAAAACTAGAAGACAGATCTATAACTATGGACTAAGGATCATAAAGAGCTTAGAAAACTAAAGCATGGAATGGAGCTAAATGATGATGTTTGTGAGTTTCCCAAACGTTATTTTCGGGGAAGCATAATTGTTAGGTTTTTTAGGCTCTATTTGCCACTTAGTATGTGCATCTGGCAAGGAATGCCCAAAAAAAAACATTACAGGGAATTATTAACATTTAACAAAAGGATAATGGGACTGTTAAATTGAGACTTAAATTAAATATTTTTAAAATGTTAAGTTCAATTTGAACATTTTGTATCATTTAAGTTCAAATTGAATTTTAGTGAAATCATTCTGATCCAAAATAACCTTTTTTCTTAAAATCAGAATCCTTTCTAAACTATTAGCTTAGTATCATAAGAACTACAAACAAGATGACTTAAAAGATGAAATTCAACTTAATTCTTCTTCTTATTTAAAAAATGGGTCAACATATTTGGTTATATAGACTTACTTCAATATCTTTAAGCTCGAAGTACACTCTTCAACAATCGTAAGACTCATCACCTTCAGGGTTAATATTTTGTCTAATAGAAAAATAAACCACGTCATAAATCAAGTTAGATTGAGTATGATAAATGCAAGATCAAATTCAAAACCCATAAACTATGTAGCATATTCTATGAGGTCCAAAAGTAGATTTAGTAAAAAGAAGTTACTAAATTTGACGTTGAATTCTCTCTAACCCATCATTATAACGTTGGAAAAGATTTAATTTTTTTTGGAAAATGAATAAAATGTTATTAACCATAGCAAAGCTATATCCATCATTACAAAATTTCCAGAAAGTGTTAAGAACTATATATCAACACAACATTTCAAAGAGAGAAATTTATAAAGAAAGTAGCTACTTCACTCTATAAAAGCCATCTGGTCTTTGCTTCGATAGATAAAGAGTTATGGGCATTTTTGGCAATTAGTACAACTCTGATCCAATTGATGATATCTTTTGCTAATTGGTGTTTGTTTATGGCTTCTCCTCTATATATTGTTTTGTTTCTTTCCTTCCATAGGAGTAAATAGTCGTAGTGAATCTTGTCTTATAAATCACACCATTGTGCTTATGACTTTTTGCTTTACTGGTGATCCAATTGAAGACCTCAAACCAATCATAGGTTGCATAATAATCTACCTGGTTGTGCGTGATTCTATTCCAAATGGTTCTGGTATAATTGCATTGAAAAATATGTGCTCTCTATCCTCGTCTACTTCCTTGCATAGTTCACAAACCGGATCAGAGGTGCCAAACTATCTATTTTTAGTTTTGAACATGTTTTTGATAACTAACCATATGATTATAGACCTTTTGTGATTACGTGATTTCTTCCATAACAACTTAGACCTGGGAACTCTCTCTTTGTTATCTTAGAATAGTTTATAGTAAGAACTATTAGGGAACATTCCTTTAGGGTCAACTGTCCAAATAACACAATCCTCCCTTTGCCATTGTGTAATTTGAGGTAAAAATTGAAGAATGGGGTTAAATCCTTTAAAATAACCAGACCACATACCATTCTAATTAACGAGGAAGCTCTTACATTGAGGGGAATTCTGATAATCAGCTTAGCAACTTCTCTTTTCTGCACCAAAGTATTGAAATTAGTCCAATTGTCAAACCAGATTGATATGTTGTTCCCATTCCCAACTTTGTGCTTTAGCCAAGGATATATTTTGCATCTTAACTTTAGCGTGTGGCTGAAATTCCAAGAAATGTCTCTGGTGATATGCTATATGCTAGAAATTTTGGTTTTTAAGGTATGTACCATGAACCCATTTGATCCATATAGCATTCTTATCCAAAAATAGCCTCCATATCCTTTTACAAGTGAAGACATTTTTCATAAAGGGAATATGAACAGTTCCTAATCCCTTTAGTTTTTTGAAACTGCTACTTCACTCCATCTAAATTTATCCCCCTTAGTATTTCCTGCTTTACTTGATCGTAAAAGAGCCTTACATATGTGATTAAGCTCCTTGATTACTCTCCTTGGAAAGATAAGATGAGTTGTCTAATGAACATGGATACTGCTTAGTATTGAAATTATCGATGTGGTTCTGGCAGAAAGTGAAAAAAATCTAAATTTCTAATATTTAATCTTGGCCTTGTATTTCTCAGAAAGGGGTATGCAATATGAATATTTAGGCTTAGAAAAAGAGATGGGCACTCCAAGGTACTTGAAGGGAAGGGATTGAAGATGGAGCCCTTAGATTTTGCTAAGATCATCATATATATTGACATCATTATAACAAAACAAATAACTCTTTGCATGGTTGATTTTTAGCCTTGAACATTTGGAGAAGATAGATTGAAAATGGAGCCCTTAGATTCTGCTAAGATCATCATATAAACTGACATCATTAGAACAAAACAAACAACTCTTTACATTATTGATTTTTAGCCCTAAACATCCGGAGAAGCTATGCTTAATCTCTAATAGTATGTAGAAGGATTGCACATCAGCTTTGCTAAATAAGATGGGATCATCAGCAAACACTAAATGAGTTAGATTAAGTTTATTACAGTTGTAGTGTAACTGGAATCTTCTGTTGTTACTTATGGGCTTTGTGAGAATTCTAGGTAACCATATCATTACTAGGGTAGATAGATAAGGGGTAGGGGATCCCTTTATCTAATTCCCCTAGCACTTTTAAAAGGTGTAGTAGGGACACCATTGACAAGGATGATAAATGACGGAGTTGTGATACACATCATAACTCTAGCAATGAATTGAGGTCAAAAGTCAAATTCTTCCAAACTTTCTTGAACAAAGGTCCGACTTACTGTATCAAAGGCTTTATAGAAGTCAATTTTCCATAGACATTTGTTGATCCTTTTACTAGAGTTGTAATCTTTTAGATTCTGTTGTATTAGGAATACATTATCCCTTAATAATCTTCCATTTATGAAGGCTCTTTTGTGTAGGATTGATTACTTCTTTCAGAGCTTTTTTCAATTTTCTTGCTAGTAGTTTGGCGATGACTTTGTATAGTATATTACAACAAAAAATTAGCCTGAAGCCCATCAGGGAAGAGAGATTCATTTTCTTGGGAATAAGACAGAGGTAAGTGTGATTCACTCTTTTACCATTCAGATATTATTCAAGCATTCCAACACTGCTTCAGAGAACAAGGTATCTGTTAACTCCTAAGTATTCTGGAAGAATCACGATGTGAATCCATCAGACCTGGAGATTTTGAGGGGTGCATTTCGAAAAGAGTTTTTTTTTTTATGTCAAGGCTAGTGAATGGTAAATGTAGGAGATCCTTGTATTTTTGGTTTAAGGGGCTATCAAAGAATCTTTTCATGTTTAGATCATTTTGATGCCCTTCGTTCTTACCCATTAAATTCATGAAGAAACTTCTTGTATGGTTTAATAAAGCATTCTGGTATGAGATTGAGGTCCTTAATTCACCTTGGAGTGTGGTGATTTTTATCTAATTCTTTTTAGCTTGGAGAGAAGCATGGAAGAATTTTATTTTTGAATCCTCCTCCCTAAGCTAGTTTATATGAGCCTTTTATTTTAATATGGAATTCTGCAATGTCAAAGCCTCTTGGTAATCTTTGAATCTTTGGGTTCCTTGTTGTCTCAATTGAATATTATAAGGATGATTATAGCATTCTTACTATGTCTCTTGAAGTTTCATCTTGGTCTCTAATACCTGTTTACAATAGGAATTGACAAAACTTTTGAATGCATCAGCTGGTAAGCCCTATATCCTTCCATTAGCTGATTCCAGCTTGTTTGTACTAGCTCGAGAAGCCATCTTATTGAGTAAGCCCATTAAAAAACTGAAAGACATTCCTTGCATAAATGTACAAGTAAGATGTTGTATATATATAAAGGAGTGGTCAAATAGTGAATTTTGTCCAAAATGTGCCATGGAAGTTGAGAATTCATCTAGCCAAGCTTGATTCACTACTGCTTGGTCTAGCTTCCTTTTAATTAGCAATGTACCCTAATGGTTATTTGACTAAGTAAATACTCTACCTGTTAATCTGAGATTGGTTATTGGCATCTATTGAAACAAGTTGGTTAGCTCTTTGCGAAATGCCAGTAGTACCTCCCCCTTATTTGTCTCTTGTGCATTTAGGAAACAACTAAAATCTCTAATTATGAGCCATAAAGTGTATAATACTAAACTAATGGTCTGTAACTTTTGCCATAGAGTGTTCCTTTGAAACTGAAAATTAGAGGCATACAACAAAGTAATATCAAAAACTACATCAGTAGCCTTTATAAGGCATTTTATATGCAAGTGTTAATCACTCTCATTAGTAACCAACACTGACAATTTACTCGAGTTGAAGGAAAAAATAATTAAAAAGATTCAATATTTGAAATTAACCACTAAGTTCTTTCTTTGCCTTCTCGATCAAAGGAGGATCCTTTATCACTCTTTCAAGTTTAGTGCCACTGAAAGGCCCAAGCATTGTTATATAGTTAATGCTTTTTGAAGAAGAAGAATGAGGAGGAGGATTAGGGAAGGAAAAGAGAAAGAGATCCACAAATTATCCTAGTGATAACACTCTTTGTCGAGCTCGTACGATGGAAATTCTTGATCTCTACTAGCAAAGGAAAGGTATAAGAATGAATAAGAACTAACTTTATCATCTTACGTAACCTTAACCTCAAACTTTACACTTGATATTTATTTTTTTAGCCCCAAAACTTTTTTTTTAAATAGAATATTTAAATTGAAACTAATAAATGAAGTGTAAGAACATGCTTAAATGAATAAGGTGATTACTCTTATTTAAATATTTAAATGATTTAAAAGTCTCACAATGTGTTTACCCTAAGTTAATGAATAAGCTCCTCTGCAAGGCCACAACAAATGAAACCATGTGCATAATGCACCTCTTTCGTAGCACGTTTTAGGTGGGCACAAATAAAATATCAAAAAATGTATACATTAAAGATGGTACATAAATATAATTAATTTCAGAAGATATATTAATTAATAATTTCCCCACCACTTGTCGTCGAGGCATTGGATAATTTACTAG
>JANSVB020000459.1:443608-454715 GCA_025504935.2 Erythroxylum haughtii
TTATTTTTAATACAAATTATGAATAATTTAATTCAACACTATATTTATATATTTAATAAATTTAAATTTATTATCAATAAAATTATGAATAATTTAATTTAATTTAATTCTTATAATTAAATTATATATAATTAAATTTAAAATATATAAATATTAAACTAAAATTTTTATTTAATAATTAAAATATATTTCAAATAAATATTAATTTATAAATAAAATTTTAATTTTTAAATTATTTGTTTTATTAAAATAACATAATTTTATTAATGATTTGTAAATAACTATTATATAAGAGATTAAATAATTTTATTTAATTAAAAGTAATTTATCTTTAAGTTTTATCTAAAATATAATTATTATCAGTGATAAAAATACAACTATATTAATATTAACAACCAAATAGATTTTTGTCTTTTATTTAAAAAAATTAAAAAATTAAAAATTGAAAACTGCAGCAAAAAAACAAAGATGAAATCAAACAACCCATTAGTTGTCTCTTTTTCTTAAACCTGGCAGCCATTGACACTGCAAAAATAGAGCCGCTTGGCATTGAAAAGGGGAGTGCTACAGTTATAATGGTCCTTGTATCCTAACAAACCACCCAAAAAACTTGAAATTATTTATGTATACATGTCCAATATCTTATAATCTTACAAGCTTTAGGATGATCGAAAGTAATGACATACTAAACTGGAAATGTTGATAAAAAACGTGTCTAATAAAAGATCTCATACCTAACGTATATTATGTCACCCTCATCATCAGCTGTAAAGTACTGTCATGGAACACTTTTCCCCAATTCGAAATATACTTCTAAGAGCATGGAGAAGGATATTGTAGTTATATTTTTGTATTAAAGACGAATATAGTCAACTTTATATCAAAAGTTAAAAGTCAATCTAAATAAACGGTCATTGGAGCATTATCAAACTAAATGTAACATATAAATAGTTTATATAATTCTAGAGTAACTTAGTAAATAAGTGTACATGCCAACATGACATTAGCAGCAAGAACGTGGGATTTGCAGAGGGAAGCAGCAACATGACAAGTGTTACTTTTTAAGATAATTAAGATCATAACTAGGTATCAAATCCTTAGTGAATTAGTCCAAAACTTTAGGCATGTATGCGTAAGGAGTGGGATAAAGGCAAGTGTTCGTGAAGCTCCTTCATTAATAAAAAAGATGATGCATATATCAAATCTTCAAAACTTGTTGTTTACCATCAAACATGCACCTTGTTGTGTCATCACCAAGCACAAGTCTCTACAACTAATTAACACGTAACTTTTTGGGAAACAATCTCTAAACTAATCCCAAAAGAAAGAAGAGAAGACTTTGAATCATTCTACAATTCAGACATGAAGCTTAAGTACGAACGTTTGCTTTTAATATTATTACAAATGTCTACACTTTGTGATCGCTTGTCGTAATATGACTTGTCAGCTGATCATCAAATAGATCCCCCCACCTATAAATAAGAGTTTCATGCAGTGTTCCAATGAATATATATAATCACTTTATTATCCAGATAAGAAAGAAAGGTGGAGGGTGGCAGTACTTTGTTGATTCTTTAATATCAGGGTACACTGATCGAATAGCTAAGTTAATCATAACTAATGTTGCTTCCTGCATACATATTCAAACGTTGTGTATAATAATACAATTTAAAAAGGGAAGCTGAATTTTTGGCAGTAGTATATGGCTTTTAAGGCATGCGCGATGGAGAATGTTATCCTGAAGTTGTCAGGTGATTGCCAAACATATTTGAAGCCACATAAACAAAAAATCATGCCAAAGATTTCCCTAGATTTGCAGATGTGATATGCTTACATGAGCAGCATAGGGTTTAATTTTTTAGGTCTAGTTTCAATGAGGAATTTAGTTACATTCTAATCCTCAAACTTATTCTAAACCCAGTTGTTAATATCTTATTTCCTGGAGGATTAAGTTGGTTTAAGTCGACTGATGCTAAGTTCCTCAGCAATTAGAGCATCCCTTTTTGTTATTATTATCGTCATAAAAAATGAATTAATAATGGATGATAGAAAGGGACACGTATTGATTGAGTCAGAATAAAGGGTTTCCGTTTAGTCTACTGTATTAAGGATTCACAGTTCAGAGGTAATGGTAATGGTAATGGCAGTAAAGGCAATCCAGAGATAACAACACATTTCCTACATCTTTTCAGTTGTAATTAGATTAGATAACTTTATCCTAATATCAACTTATCTTAGTTTAGATAACATCATATCATATCCTATCTTATCATTTAGTTTAGATTAAATCATCATCAAAATTAAATTAATTCACCTTATCTCAAACTATTTATAAATACAGTGGAAGTTGTAGACCAACATTCATCAGAAAATCAGTACAATACTTCTAGCTTTATTTTCTTTCAACTATATTAGAAAGTTTCAAGTGGTTGATGATCATGGATTGTAAAATCGTGTTGTGGTGAATTATGCCTGCTGCATTTTACATAAGAATCTTTTCCATCGTATGTGCAAACGAACTAAAAGACTACGAAGAATAAAAGCTTCTTATTTCTTCCAATTTTTAGATATCAACACCATTATGGTTTCTTTGAGGCCTAGACACGTACGTCCTCTACTTTTCCATTCTCTTGTGAATTTAAGAACAACAGGGTATAAAATTCAATAAAGAAATTCTCTCTGTTTTTTTTTTGGTCAGGGATAGAGAATTGAACATCTTCCAAGTCCTTGTTAAAGAAAGAGACAGATGACAGAACAGAGGCTTGCCCCCAATCTTGTACAGTGTCATGAAGTGAGTGTAAGCCACCATCCTGAGAACCTGAAGAAGCCAACACCTTAATAGTTATTAGTTAATGTACAGCCCCATTTGGGTCCAACATGGGCAGAGAGCTTTTCCATTATTGCCACTTTGAAGAACTTGTAAAACTAAAATATCCCAACTCCACAGTTTCCAGAACAAGATAGTAAATGGTAGACCAACACGCATGGCATTCTGCAATTCTAGACCGGCCAATTGGCATAGGAAGCTGACAAGTGGTGTTTGCTGGCTGCACTTCTAGCCACTGTTCGTGCAGTACAGATGGCTACCTTATATGCCCATAACCAACAACATATGAGAGCAAACCATGAGTTCCTAACGACCACTATCAGTAGCAGACACTTCTTTGCCATTTCTTGCCATTTCTCGTGCCAAGAGAACTCACTCCTCAACCCCGATTTTTCTTCACTCATTGACTGCCTTTTGATATTTGATTGCCTCTACATAAGCCACAAATAGATAACACTAAGGATTTTTATCAATAATTGTAAACACGTAATAATTACTATAATATTAGAGCAAACATTGTTAAAAAACCTCACCAAAGTTCACTTAGAATTATTACCCATTGAGATTAATGTAGTTAAATCATGTTGCAACATCCGAAATCATAGCTATAAACCAATTTAACACAGCCAATAATTATTAAATGTTATAATTCTTTAAGTGAAACTTTTTTTAATTTTAATGTTTTTATTGAGATATGGATGAGATTTAATGTTTTAGAATGTTTAAAATAAAAGCTAACATTTATAAAAAATTTAATTTAAAGTTTAAATAGATAAAATTATTAATATCTCTATTTGATATGGGTTAAGTTAATATTGACGTGACATAAATTTATTTTTATTAATTATATAAATTTTATTCTTTTATGTAGCATGCATGTGATATCAAGAGATCTACACAATTTGATTAAATTTAAATTTAAAATGTTTATATTAAATTCTAATTAAAATTTAGTAAATTTATTGGAAACAAAGCGAACACTAATTCCTAAAATTCTATTTCACTCAATCTAGAAACTATTAATCATTTCATGCAATTCTAAAAAAAATTAGCAATAAAGACTAGCAACTAGGAAAAGATTGAAATCTAGTAAACATAAACAAATATATATAAGGGTAAAAGAAAATTACACCCCCTATACTTAGGAAAATTTTGAAAAAAACCCCTATCATTTGAAATTCTAGGAAAAAGTCCTTATATGTTGAACTTGTCTAGGACAACTCCTTAGATTTGACTTCTATTTAAAAAATTAATGGAAGTTCTAATGTGATAAAGTTAGTTTATATGGACCAATCAAAACCAGATGACGTGAACTAACTCGATCCATTTTATTTATCTAACCCAATTCGTCCCTTAAAATAATCAAACTCAACTACCCGACTATCTTTATCTCCTAAACTAACATTTTCCCCACAAATCACATTCTCTTCCTTTGGATAACCCATTCAAATCAATTTAGTCTTCTCCTTTAATAAATTATGAAATCATGAAGCTTCATTAGGATTCTAAATATTGAAAGCTCTATTTTGGCTTAGTTTTCCTCTCCACCAATAAAGCCAAAATGAGTATTAGTGTGAGTATCAGTCAGAGTATGTTCTCTTTTGTTTTTGTACGTGGGATCTTATTTCCCAAAACCTTGTTCTTGTATATGGGTAAACCTTCCATGTTAGAGACAACAAGACTAGGTCTTGTTTTGCTTTGTTTCTCTTATATTAATATTTGGTTTAAGAATTAATTACAATTAAAGCAGAATGTTCAATTATTTTGGTTCCACTGAAATTAGCTTAAGAATTTGGTTTTATTGTCTAATTGATGAATCATATTTGTAGGTTATTAGTTCAAGCATTATGAATGAATTTGTTGCTTTTTAAAAAAGTATTACTACATATTAACCCAAAGAATTAGAAAAATGGAACTGCTGATGTAATTGAAAAGTTAGCTCTTGCTTGAAAAACATTCACAGTTGTTAAACATGGAGGGATAAAAGTTTAGTTTAAATTTTCCTATTATTAAAAGTAAATTTGAAACTTAGTTAATGACAAGCCATCCAATTTTCTATTTGTCTTCTACAGTGAATAAAGACGTCTCTAACTAGGGGAATTTAGTTAATGTTTAGAAATTTAGAACTGTCAGTTACGAAATTGTAAGGCATTTTCTATTATACATCTTACATATGAAATTATAGGGGAAAGCATTAATCCAATTGTCAATTACCTATTAAAGGGCCCTTTTGTATTGGGAGGCCTTTTTGTGATTTTGTTGTATGTTAAAGGTTTATAATGCTTTATAGTCTAATTGATAGATTATGAGGAAGAAACTTTTATGTTTCATTAAGTTTTCTTAAGAATTTTATAATAATGATGACATGGGCATAATTAACTCAATTGAAGTTTGCGGAATGATGGATTTTCTTTCTTCACTAAATCATTCTTTAAGTGATGTGGCTTCAAATTGTTAAGTGTTCATGAATATAGTTAACTATGATTGATAATTGAACTATCATATGGTTTTCCCCTCTTAATGTTTGTTTGTGTGTATTATAAAGTGACAATGTAGAGGATGATACTTCATGTGACTATTTAGGTAACTTTGTTGGTTTATAATCACAAATTGGCAATGTTACTAGAAATTATTAATGGTAAAATTACAAAGTTTGAAGTAATACCTAACAGATTTACCGTGATTAAGGTAACAAGTATGTTTAATTGCTACCTAGTAATCTATACATCATTAGGTATATATATTAAATATATAAATATACCTAGTAATTCAGTATATATATATATATGTGCCCACTTTCTTCAGATGTTTGAAGTTTTTAGACAAATACATAGAACTACATGTATCTCCTTTGGCAAAAAAACCAGTAGCTTCTACTTCACATCTTGACTCTGGTCTTTTGGTTCATTTGTTCTCTTGTTGTTTGGTTCTTCTATTTTTTATTTCCCTTGAGATAGTTTCTACTTCATATTTTGGAGTGCATCAAAGCTGGTGGAGGAGGCGTTAACCCTAAGGTTGGATCTCGTTGTCCTGTTGTACCGTAGAGGGAAAATTTTTGACTTAGGGCAATGATTTTTCACAACTCCTTGCATTTTCAGATAAATTGTTCTGATTTATTTATTTATGTTATTTTCAATAACAATATAAGTCAAAAATTATTATTGCACTGTTCCTGTTTGTTGGAAATTACTGCATGCTACGTATTTATTTTGGTAGAAGTCAGAATACGATGTTGTTTTCTTCATATTATTTGATTATTTCGTGTGAGACATTCTGCTTTTGGGTTTAATACATCATCTGTAAATGAGACTAACGTAGGTTCTGCAATTACTGTTCCTCACATAGGTTCTACCCCGATCAATGTAACCTAGAGGATTATACGTGACCTAACTAGATTAGAGCCTCTAGATGGGAAAATTTTGTTTTACTTTCAATAATATGAAATCGATTAGGTATTATTTCAAGAGGTTCCTAGTGACAATACCGACCTTAAGACAATAAAGTATAATCATACTGCTAAGGGAGTGTTGCTCAACCATATGATAAACCCTTTGTTTGATATCTACTGCAAGTACAAACTGCTAAGAAAATTTGGGATGCCTTATAAGTGAAATATGGGACAGATGATGTTGGTATTAAGAAATATGTTGTTGCTAGGTGGTTAAAATTTAATGTTGTTGATGATAAACCCATTATAGACTAATTACATGAGTATGAAAACCTAGTTGCTAACTTGCTGAGGGTATGACCATGTGTGAGCTATTTCAAGCTAATCCCCTTATTAAGAAACTGCCTACATCATAGAATGAGTATAAAAACTAGTTGAGACATAAGAAGAAAGACATGAAGCTTCAGGAGTTGATAGGGCATATGAAGATTGAGGATGCCAATCGTACACATGATAAGACTAAGTCACTCACTCTTGTTCCTACTGTTAAGGCTTATGTGATAGAACATAGAAATGTAGGTAACTTCAATAAGAATGGTGAACAAAAAAAGTCCTTCAATAATAACAACCATGGTTAGCTTAAGCGCAAAAGAATTGATGGTGACTGTTGGTGGTGCCACAAGCTAGGCATCCTACAACATTTTGTCAAGCTAGAATCAACCATGAGAAGAAGGGCTAAGGATAAAAACCACGACAGTTTGGGAAAGGGAATCAGAAGTGATACCAATGAGGTAACTAAAAGAATTTTGGTAAGTCTCAAGCTAATGTGGTTAAAGCTACTGGAGGTGATGACGAAGAGAACATTACTGCTATGGTGTCTTAAATCAACCTTGCTGGAAACTTGGTTGAGTGGATCGTTGACAAAGGAGTCACACGCCACATCTGCACCAACAAGGATATGTTCAAGGAGTTGAATGATGCTACTGATGGTGAATTCGTATACATGGGCAACTCTAACAAAGTTCCTATCCAAGAAATTAGGAAGGTCATTCTCAAACTCACTTCTGGAAAAGTGTTAGCGTTAGAAAATGTTTTATTTGCTCCTGATGTACGTAGAAATTTGATTTTTAGTGCATTACTTAACAAACTGGGTTTAAACTGACCTTTGATTCTCATAAGCTAGTTCTAACTAAGAATGAGAAGTTTGTTGGAAAAGGGTTTTGTAATGGGGGCTTATTTGTACTTGACGTTGAAATAAATGCATCTACTTCTTTTGCTTATATTATTGGGTCTCTAAACCTCTAGCACTCTAGACTTAGACATGTGAATGTGGGGTCAATTAAAAGGATGCAAAGCCTTAACTTATTTCCTAACTAGATCACTAATGAAATGGAAAATTGTCAAATTTATGTTAAGGTTAAACACTCTAAGAAACCTTTTAAGTTTATAACCGAGAGAGAGTCATAATTGTTGAACTTGGTGCACATAGATTTGGGTAATTTTAAGAATTATGTGAGTAAAGGAGGCATAAGATATTATATTACTTTTGTGGATGATTGTTCTAGATTTACTAAGGTTTACTTATTGAAAAATAAAAGTGATGCATGGGAAATGTTTATGAAATACAAAGCTCATGTCTAAAATCAATTGGAAAAGAAAATTAAGAGATTAAGGTCTGATCGAGGTGGTAAGGATAGTACTAATTTCCTTGCTGATTATTATTAAAAAGTTTTGATTATTTATGAACTTGTAACCCCTTATACACCTGAACAAAATAGAAGAGCCGAGAGGAAAAACTGAATACTTAAGGATATGATGAATGCAATGTTGATTTCCTCAGGTTTACCCGACTTTATATGGGGGAAGTTATTCTTTTAGTTTGTTATGTTCTAAACAGAGTCCCTCATAAGAAACTAGATCAAACCTCTTATGAAATCTAGAAAGGTTATCCACCTAACTTGCGTTTTTTAAAAGGATGGGGTGTCTCACTAAGGTTGCTCTACCTGAACATAAGAGGAAGAAAATTGGGCCTAAGACCATTGATTCAATTTTTATGGGATATGTCTCTAATAGTACTGCTTACAGATTTTTAGTTAAGGAAGAGGGATCTAGCACTTATGGATCAATTATGGAGTTAAGAGATACAGTGTTCTTTAAGGATATATTTCCTATGAAAGTGAGTTTACAAACTCCTAGAGAATCTATCCCTAGTTCTTCTATCAATGATGACATAGAGGAAAAGGAAATTGTTGAACTAAGGAGAAGTAAAAAAGCTAGAGTATCCACCAGTTTTGGTTTTGACTTTATTACTTTCTTTGTGGTGAAAAAACTTGAGGAGATAGATGATAGTTTTGTGGTGACCTATATTATTGAGGAAGATCCCAATAAATATAAGGAAGCAACGAGATATGTGGATGCTACCTTTTGAAAGGAAGCCATAGATAGTGAATTAGAGTCAATCATGTATAATAAAACTTAGGTTTTAATTGATCAACCTCGAGGTTGTAAGCTTTTATAGTGTAAGTAGATTTTTAAAAAGAAATTGAGACCTGAAGGAACCATTGAGAGGTTCAAGGCAAGACTTGTGGTTAAAGGCTTTAAACAAAAGGAAGGATTAGACTTTTTTTATACTTACTCTCCTGTTACTAAAATTGCATCTATAAGGATGTTGTTTATTATTGCCTTATATTTAAGCTTCATGTGCACCATATGGAAGTTAAGAGATCTTTCTTGAATGATAATCTTGATGAGGAAATTTATATGGTCCAGCCAGAGGGATTTAGAGTGCCTACTCGGGAGCAAAAGGTGTGTAAGTTGGTTAAATCTTTGTATGGACTTAAACAAGCTCCCATACAGTGGCATGAGAAAATTGAAAGTGAGATTTTCAAACATGGTTTTACCTCTTGTGATGCTGATTCTTGCATTTATATGAAATCTGATGCCAATAGTTGTGTGATCATAACTCTTTATGTGGATGAAATGCTTATTTTTGGTATTAGTTTATCTGTCATTGATACTACCAAGAGTTTGCTTTATTTATATGAAATCTGATGCCAATGGTTGTATGATCATAACTTTTTATGTGGATGATGTGCTTATTTTTGGTACTAGCCTATCTGTCATTGATACTACCAAGAGTTTACTAAAGACTTCCTTTGATATGAAAGATCTTGAACTTGTGGACTTTATTTTGAGAGTCAAAGTTGATAGGACTGACGCTGGTTTTAGGTTGAATCAAACTCATTATGTTGAGAAAATTTTGAAGAAGCTTGGTTACTATGATGTTGAACCAGTCAAGACTCCCTATAATGCTAATGTTGCTTTAAAGAAAAATATTTGTAACAATGTAAACTAAATTGAGTATGCTAAAATTCTTGGTAGTGTGATGTTCTTGATGAACTATTCTTATCCTGATATTGCATACTGTGTAAGTAGACTTGGTAGGTATACTCATAATCCTAGTCAAGAGTATTAATATGCATTAATTCATTTGTTGAGATATTTGAAATGTACTATGTATTATGGATTATCTTTTGTTAGTCATCATCCTATATTAGAGGGGTATTCTGATGCTAATTGGGTTACAGAAAGTGATGATATACACTTTACTAGTGGTTATATTTTTAACTTAGTAAGATCTGTTATGTCTTGGAAATCTTCTAAGCAAATGTGTATTGCGAGATCAATAATGGAGGGCGAGCTTATGGCTTTGGAACTGGCAGGACGGAAACTGAGTAGCTAAGGAATCTCTTAGCAAATATCCCGCTTTAGGAAAAAACCAATTCCTTCTGTGTTCCTTCATTGTGATTCGCAGGCTGCTATTCATTTTGCCAAGAACAAAGTATATAATGGCAAAAGTGGACATATCAGATTAAGACATAAAATAGTTTGTACTTTAATTAGATATGGTGTAATATCTCTGGATTATGTCAAGTCAGAGAGAAACGTAGTGGATCCGTTTACAAAATTTTTGAGTAGGAAACTAGTTTCGAAACATGCTAAAAGGATCGGGTTGAGGCCAATTACGTAGTAACCTCGTGATAGACACTCATCTTAGGAAACCAAGTTCAATGGATCAAACGAAGCTATATAGTGCCTACTTATTTGTACATTATTTGTGGAATAATACTGAGATATATTCAGTTGTTGTCCCTGGCATAACTTTACTGTGCTTGATGAGGTTGGATTGAATCCTTAATGAGTTACACAGATCAAGTTTGGGTGGTGTGAGCAGTACACACTTAATGGATTCACCTTCGTTATTGTTGGGGGCTAACCACCCTCTTATGAGAGTATTTGGGCTATCTCTTTAGAACGATCATGAGACCAGGGCATTTTAAGGTATTTATTTCTCTAGCAGATTTTATTTCTAATTTTCTCAGACAACAGGATTAAGATTTAGTTCACGCGGTTGTTCACGTATTTTTCTCCTAAATTGTTACAGTTTATTTATCAAGTTTTGGACCAAATAGGGGATTGTTGGTATTATTAATCCAAAACTTGGACCCTACGGTTTCTCAACATTATTATCCTATTAATGGTTATAACGTTTAACCATTATTATGCATATTGTGGCCCTTTAATGTTATTAACGCTACCCTCCCTTTTGCTTGAATATCTCTTAATTACTTTTGTCAACATATGAAATTGTTTCTGCTATATAAACACCTCAAGCATTGCTCTTTCTCTTCACTCCCACTGTTATGCATCTTCTCATTTTCTCCGAACAAGACAAACATCTCCTTCCACTTCTTATCTTGTCTATTATGCTTTTGTCTGCTTTATTAATTCTCGGAGACAAATCCTACTTTGCCCCCTTGTATAAAATTTTCGATTTATCTGTAATTAGGGGGTATTTTCGTTTGTAAAATTAAGTCAAATACCTATTTCTC
>JANSVB020000459.1:714777-729166 GCA_025504935.2 Erythroxylum haughtii
TCTTGCAAGGCATCGGAAACTCCAAGATAGTTAGGAGCTTTGTATTAAGTTAGTACTTTAGCTGGCCCTCCAAGCATGTCATCATGGAGCATAATTCATGTATTTTGGATTTAGACTCATTTTGTATTATGTATGTTTGTTTGATAACACTTGTTGAATTTCTTTTGGATTGTAATGGCATGTGGCCCTTGATTTATGGGGTATTTAATTCATAGGTTGAATGATTGTATGTATGACATATGTGTGCGAAAATGTTTGTATGAATCGAAATATGTATGGATGTTAGGATCGGGTCCGACGCTTTGGGTCGCCGTAGCGAGCGCAGTCCGAGGGGCCACCTCGGGAATAGGGTTCGGGGGCCCGGGCCTAACAAATATGGCCACAGTACAGAGGATTGCAGTGCAAAGAGTTAAGGAAAGTTCTCAATGTTTTATTTCCATTACAATAAAACCAAATTTGACTACCAAAAAATCATTGTCGCTAAAAGTCTCAAAATTATAGTTAATAGTAATTAGCAACGATTTTTATTTTTCGCCAAAAACATTGCCAAATTCTCGCAACTGAAAATTATAGTCGGCATTTTTAGCTAATCGTCGTTAATGATTTTTCTATGTTTTATTTTTGTTTCGAAAAAAGTAAACTTTTTTCACAACAAAAATAAAGCGTAGAAAAACTATTAGTTAAAAATATAGCCAAAAGCTTTACCTACATGTTTGAAAACGTAGCTAAATATTTTTAGTTATATTTTATAAAATGTAGTCAAATTTTTAATATATATTTTAACGAAATGATATACCATATTGAATTATAATTATTTCTAACATTTTTAATTCATATTATTGCATTTAATATTTGAATTTTTTGTTGTTAATTTATTATAAAAAATTATACAAAAATAATTGATAATTTAAAACATTGTATCTAAAAATAAAATATCATTAAACAAAATAAAAGGCATTAAAGTTGCGTGATACGAAACTTTATTTATTATTTGTATTTAAGAATTGTTAAAGTTCAAATTAGAATCTTGTATTACTTACCATATATCATTATATGGTATTAGTTACCATATATCATTATTTATTTATTTTCTATAAGAATCATATATCATTTATATTACAAACTTCATGTTAAAACTATTTCAAAATTTTGTGACAACGTATAAAATTACCAAATCATATATTTTAAAAGTGCAAAATAAAAAATAAAAATCAATTTAATATTAATTAATTTTGAGTTTATAGTTTCATACATTATTGAAATGTTTGACATTTTTGTTAATTAAATTTATTTTTATACTTACAATCATTGTCAATAATATTAAATTTTATTTTTCTCAATATAATGTTTAGTCAAAAAATGATCAAGTCAAAGTTAGCCGATTCATAATTATAAATAATAGGGTTATTTTGTTATTTAAGCTAAATTGTCATGAAAAGCAGTTAAAAAGTCGTGGCCAAAGGATAACCCTTTGATGATGAAAACATTAAATCGTCGCAAAAGGATGCCTTTTGCGATGATTCCAAGAAAGTGTCACCAAAGGCTTATAATTAGTGACTCTTTTTTAAAATGTTGTAAAATAGAAAGGCTTTGACAAAGTTTTTAAAAATTGTTGCCAAAAGAATGTAGCAAAAGCTCAACTTTGTTGTAATGTTTAAAAGGAGTAGCTTAGTTAATTTATCTTGCAGGCCCACGGGGGAAAGCACAAGCGTGTATAGGAGGGTGAGTTAGGATTATAAACATGATAGTTTATAGAGACCTCAAATGAACATGTTATAAATCATAAGATCCCTAAAAGGCAACCTTAATA
Source organism: Erythroxylum haughtii (assembly GCA_025504935.2). Classification (NCBI taxonomy): domain Eukaryota; kingdom Viridiplantae; phylum Streptophyta; class Magnoliopsida; order Malpighiales; family Erythroxylaceae; genus Erythroxylum; species Erythroxylum haughtii. The sequence goes on from JANSVB020000459.1 coordinate 716,588, forward strand.
AAGCCAACATAGTGAATAAGCATATGGTGAAAAAAAAACAAAGAGTTAAAAAGATGTATTAAACATCATCTTGACAACATTGCAGAACTCGAACAATGTTGCCAAAGTTATTTCAACTACCATCTTAAACCTTAAAGTCAAAAGAATCGTAATGAGTAATGGCAACTTAATTTATATTCTATAACTTTACAATGCATTTCTAGCTTTAGGTCTATTTGTTAGCCACTTCAGATTTGCACATATTTCTTTTGTCAATTTTGACAGAGGAAAAGTGATGGCTGAAGGACAATGACAATCCCCTGAAGGTATAGGCATGCATCATACATGTTAGGATAGTGGTTGATTTCATATAGTGAGGGGACTCAAATATGTCTAATGTGAAATTTAGAAAGACCCATACAATATTATCTTAGGACCACAATATGACCCTACTTTTTAACAATGAAATTTTAAATAGGTTATCAAAATCTTCAAAATTAATCTTTGATTCACTAAATTTGTATGATAGTCATAGTCAAATTCTAAGAGAACTAAAAAGTTATTTCCTAATTCAATTGATAAAACAAAATGAGAGGCTTATGATTAATTAACTAATTATTTAAAATTAATGAGGAATTAAATAAATCAACTTAATATAAAAGTGAAAAATGTAATTTTACTTAACTTTGATTTAAGAGAATGATCTCATATAAGGTATAAAAGCCACCTTTTACATATCTTGCATTCGTTATATTTCCAAAAAAAACCTAAATTCTCTTATTGCATCATGATCATTCCGCTTATCAAAAGAAAGGTATGTGCCTAGTAAAATAGATTTTTATCTTTGGCAAGTTACATTTAACTTACAAAATTTGCTCTCAAACTTACATACTTATTAGGGTGTATACATGATGCTCTCCAAAAGAGTGATCAAGGAGTTGGAAAGGATTATGAAGAGATTCTTCTAGACTGGGAGCATAAATAAGCCTTATGGTTTCAAAGTGAATTGGACAAAGGTATGCTTTCCTACACAGGAAGGAGAATTGTGATTGGTTTCTTTGAAAAGCAAAAATAAAATGGTCTCGGAAAAAGTAGATATGGCGACAATTAATGACATAGAAATAACTTAGGTAAGATGGGTTCATTTCCACTACTTAAACAAGAATAGTTTCTGGAAGCTGAAAGAAACTAGAGAGCACTCTTGATTATTAATTAAAAGACAATATATACTCATATATCATAATGCAAATAAGAAATGGACAAGAATCTTAGTCGTGGTTTGATAATTGGTGTCACATTATCCCCCTTATATCAAAGTCCTAAGCTTAATTCTTTAAGACATAGACTCCCTCTAAACTATAAAGTTTCTGAAATAATTTAGAACAATTCCTGGAATTGCTCCAATAGAGGAATGTCCCTTCTAATTGAAAGCTTATTTAGCTACTGTTCCAATTCCAATAATCTTGACTACCCTTTCTAGAAATTGTACAATTTTGATGAATTTACAAATGTTTCATATCTGAACAAGATCAAGTATCATTTCCCTAGGATTAACTAGGATAATTTAATATAGTACAACTCCTTATTTCCTAAGGCAGCTGCAATATGATGGTTGGCAATCTTGGGCAGACTTTGGCCCAAAGGCAAATTTAATTCCAACTTGAATCCTTTATATGTCTTCTGCAAAGATGAATCATAATCAATTGCACATTTATTCTTCAAGTACTTATACACTAATTTCATCTGGTCTAGAATGTAGGAAAAGTTGGAGAGATATTGTGAAAAAGATGATTGGCTTCAAATTGTTCAATGGCAAATAATATTTTCAACGGAGCAAAGTCTAGTTCCACCTGGTTTAAGATTGTTTTCTCTTGTTACATATATATCATATGTTTAGAAAGAAATCATCCCGTCTATAGGAAAATTGAAACTCATTAAGTATTTATTAATTGACAAGCTCATTAATTGGATCAAGGCAATTATTAAGGCTAATCAACTTAGGTGAAAGTCACTGATATAGAAAGAAGAAACTAGGAATTGTTGTGAAAGTATTATCCCTTTTCTTTTTAATCTTGTCACAGTTCATACTTTGGTACTTCTTTGTGTATTTAGGTAGTTAGTTAAGGTAAAACCTTTATATGTTTTAACATTTTGTATGGCTCTTCAATAAGCCAAAAATTCTTTTGAATAAATTTATTTACTTTCCAAAAAGAACTTTTTATTTCCACTATAGTGTAAGGAGAAACATTAGTGACAATAAAAGGACCAATCCATCTAGAATTTAACATACTTATCATAAGCTTTAATAAATAATTATATAATAACAATGTCTTTCGCACCTCAAATTATTTCCTCTAGATCATATTATCATGAAACAATTTGGTTTTTTATTTGTAAATTCTCACAAGCGTCCAACCTTAGTTCCTATAGTTCTTGCAATTATAGTTTTGTTGCCTCTCCCATCTTTATCCAAATCCATGTTGCAATAACATCACCTAGTAAACCTTACAATTGATCTCCAAAACTAAGACATGCTTTCCTAAAAAGCAATCAATAAGCTTATCAATTTTTTGTAGATTGTACAGTAAGCCAAAAGAATATCATCTAGAAGTAAACACCAATCTTTTCTTCTTGGATTCACTGTCTTTTCCAAAATGGATATGCTTGTCCATTTATTTAAGAATAATATGTGATGGCTACTTAATGATGAATTTCATACTTTTTAAACAAAGCCACCATTGCTCTGTCACAAAAATGACCCCCTTGATCATTAATAATGGCTTATAGAACTCCAAATGTATTAAAAATATTGGAATTTATAAAACATTTTATTTGGGATAATTGTTCATTAGGAAAAGTTCCATAAATAGATAAAATATCTTCATCCCTCAACAAAATCCATCGCATCAATCTTGGTTCAAACTCCTCCTTTGTCAAAATATTTTTCAATACTGCATGGTCAAAATATATAACAACTTTGGAACCAAGCAAATAAGATCTAAATTTATTTAAAGCAAAAATAATCGTTAAAAGCTCTTTCTTAATTGTAAAGTAATTACATTGTGCAACATCCAATGTTCTTGAAGCATAATAGATGACATGACTTTATTTTTTAATCCTTTATACTAAAATAACCCTTACTACTTGCTAGCATCACACATGATCTCGAATGGTACATCCCAATCTAATAGCTAAATAATAGGTGCATCTATCAATAATACCTTGAGCTTATCAAAAGCTTTTTGACATTCTTTCCTAAATTCAATTGGAACATCTAATTATAGTAACTTTGACAATGGTATACCAATCTTTGAAAAGTATCCAATAAACTTGTGATAACTTCTTACATATCCAAGAAAAGATTACACTTCCATAACATTTTTATGGTAAGATGAGTTTATAATTAAATCAACTTTTGCTTTATCAACTCCTATATCCTTTATGAAATCACATGTCCCAAAATGATGCCTTGATTAAACACAAAATGAAAATTTTCATAATTCAACACTAAATTTGTTTCAATGCATCTTTTGAGAGCCTTAGATAAATGATTTAAGCATTCATTGAATCTCCATAAATAGTGAAATCATTTGTAGATACTTCAATACAATTCTCAATATACTCATCATGTACCTTTGAAATGTACTTGAAGCATTATAAATACCAAAAGGCATTCGACTAAGGGTGTACGTTCCAAAAGGGCATGTAAAGATGGTCTTTTCTAATCTTCCCAAGCAATTACTATTGGATAATACCCTGAATAACAATATAAAAAGTAAAAACATAATTCAATAGTACTTATTAACATTAAATCTATAAAGGGTAATTAGAAATTATCCTTTTTGGTAGCCAAGTTAAGATTCCTAAAATATATACATATTCATCACCTATTCTGCACACTTATTATCACCAACTCATCATTTTGATTTTGCAACATTGTCACTCCGGTTTTCTTTGGCACAATAAGAACTAGGCTTATCCACTCATTATTCAAGATCAGATAGATTGTACTTGTATCTAGAATCTTTATAATTTCTTTCATTATCACATCTTTCATTGTTGGATTAAGTCTCCTTTGTGATTTCCTTATTACTTTAACATTTTCTTTAGAAGAATCTGAAACATGCAAATTGCGAGACTTATATCTTTTATATTATGTAAGGATTAATCAATTGTAGTTGTGTACTCCTTTAAAAGTTCTACTAACCTTTCTTCTTACCCGTTAGTTAACCCTTTAGAGATGACTCTTCTTCACCTAAATAGATATATTTTAGGAGATTAGGTAAGGCTTTTAATAGCCTATAAAATAGAAGGCAATATTTTCTTATAAGTTATATCAATTATAACATTTAAATTTTTTTATTCTGTTAGCATTATTGATAATGATTTTCTAGCTTCACAAGTTTCATTAACTTAGTTATTCAATTCCAATTTTACATTAAACTCTAAGTCATTACACTTTCTTCTTCAATAATATCCTTCATAATTGAACCCAAAATATTCGTATATTAGACAAAGTAAAATTTGTTAAGGTACTTCATTGCTTTGAAGATACTAAATTTCACTATCCTTCCATCAAACTCAACAAAAAGGGCAGTCTCATCCATATTAATTTTTGTTTTAGCATCTTCAATAATTTCCTTCCCAATAAAATTGAAGCTAAATATTCTACATTATCTCCATCCATTTTTAAGAAGTAAAAGCCTACTGGAAATACCAAACCATTAACGTAAACCAAAACATCCTTTATCACTCCAATAGGACGCATATATGAATGATCGGTTAGTTGAATAATCATATTAGTTTGTTATAAAGAATTTATGTTTAAAGATTGATAAATTATGGTATGACATTAATAGATACACCTAGGTCTAGTATGGCACACTTAATTTTCTTATCACCAATAATAAAAAGAAGTGTAGACATACCTCGATCTTTTTTTATTAATTTCCTATTTATTGCAGCTGATATATTCTTACCCAAAATTATTCTTTCAATATCCTTTTATTTGTGTATAGTTCTTTCAAGAATTTTTCATATTTTGGAATTTGTTGGATGGCTTTTAGAAGTAGTATATTAATTTTCACTTTTTTGAAGGTCTCTAAGATCTCTTTCTTTCGTATTCCTTTTCTTTTAATTTAGCTAACCTATAAGGGAAAGGAGGTATATGTGCATTAGATTGTACAGGTAAAGAAAAATAAGATTTTATAATAGTTGCATCTTTAGCTAGAAGTTTAGCTTTGTTCACTCGTTATTCAAGCATTTCTACCTTCATTGTTAAAGAAGAGCCATAATGGATCTCCTTCCTACTTCTCTATGTCATTCCACTCACATTCTCTTTAAGAATCACCACTAGTTGTAAAGGTAATTTTCTTGAAGTTTGCACTTCCAATTTAATAATAAAGGTGGCTAATTTAGTGATTTAATTTCTTAAATTCTGAAAGCTTCCCCTTGTTTTATCTTAAAATTGTTACGTGTTAATAGCAAGCGCCTTAATAATTTCATCTAAAGATATACTTAAATTTAAGGGTTGAGATTAAAAATGTGTAGGTGTTAATGTTGGTATCTTCTTGATTTTAATAACCAAAATTTGGATGATTCCTTAATTTCAGATTATAATGATTTGAATAAGGGTCATATTTTCGTTGAAGATGACCGAAAAAAACTTCCCTATTACATTAGCTTCTTAAATAGAGTCTTGTTGCAATGTAGGGAACATATTCGTAGGATGCCCATGAAATAAACATATTCCTCACACTCGTACCAATTTTAATTGACCTACGTCCATTTGACAAACTAGAGAAGTTAAATATGAAAATTAATCCTCAAGGTTTGTAGTACTTACCTCACTCACGCAATTAACAACTCCATCCATCCTTATCATAAATTATTGAGAATGTTTTACCATGTTTGAAATCAATTGCCTAGTCAATTATGGTGTTTTATTTACTAAAGCTCCTCCATTAGTTGCATCTATCATACTTCAATCCATTAGCAGTAACCCTTTATAAAAATACTGAATCGAAGATTACTTAGGAATCTAATGATGTGGGCAACTAACACATATTCTTTAATCTCTCCCAATATTCATGTGATATTTATCCATTGAATTATCTTATCACAATATCTTCTTTCTGATATTGACTGCTTTTGATGCAATAAAAAGAACTTATCTAGGAATAACATTTTCATTTCATTCTATATTGTCACTAAGTCAAAAGGAGGATAATAAAGCCAATCCTTAACTTTATCTAATAAAAAGGCTCTAAGATTAATTTACTCTTCTACTACTCTTTATGGCTTTATTCTATAGTAGACATTACGGAATTCTTTCAAAAAAGATAAGGAATAAGTGAATTAAACCAAATTTCAATTCAAAATCTACCTTAACATCTGAAAATCTTACACTTAAGGATTACTGATTTAAATTTGGTGCAACTAACTCTCTTAACATTCTAGTGTTAGGATTTGTCATATTTTCTTCAGCTTTTTGAAAATTAAAATCTTCATCAACTATTAAATCTAGCTCAACTTTTACCTTTGAAGGAGAATTACTTCTTCCTTGCTTAGTCTCTTTATTTAAACGATGGATTGTCTCTTCAATCTCTAGATTATACTGCAATTAACTTGTTTAAGAAGAACGAATCATATAAGATAAGGGATTAGTAGTAAACTATAAAATAGGACCTAAAACTAAGAAACTAGTTAATCAAATTATCGATGCCCTTAAAATTAATCTCTTATTCACTAAACTTTTATAATATTTATGTAACCAAATCAAATCTCAAAAGAACAAAAAATTAGTTTCTTAATTTGAATTGATAAAATAGAACTAGGGTTTGTGATTAATTAACTATCTAAGATTATCAAGGAACCAAATAAATCAAATTATTATAAAAGTGAGAAATTCAGTTTTACTTAACTTTGATTTAAGGGAATTATCTTATATAAATGTGATTTTGATCATTGATCTAAATTTTTTTTCACAACTCAAGCTATTAATCTAAAACCTATTAGGATAGTCATAATAAGTTTTATTTTCTTAAATTTATTGATTCAAACCTACCATTCAAATCCAAACTTACCATTAATTGATTGAGTATAATAGCATTCTATATCAATTAAATAATAGCAATAACTCAATGGAAAAGGCTAAATCCTAAATTGAATATCTAAAATTTTTAATTTAGTTTTCATGTTTATAATAAGTAAAAAATGCAAATAAATAAAAAACCTACTTGTTACTTTTTCAAAACATTCATGATAATTATGGATAATTGAACTCAAAAACAACAATAGAATAATCAGCATCAAATTAATTTGTTAGATAAATATTAATTAATCATGAAATAAAGGAACACAAAATAAGAAATACTTGACAATCATCCAGGCCACGTGGATGGTTGAGATCTTGAAAAGGAGTAGTAAGGGGAACCTGTGTAATAAGTTTTGAGTATCATAGTAATAGGTCACTCAACCTTGTAGGTTTCTTCAAGCTAGGAAAAGCATAACCCCAAAGAGAGAAAAATTTTAGAAGACTTATTGGCCAATTGCAAAGATATAGTTATATGGGAACCATTCAAGTATGTCATGGATTAATTAATGTTATAATTAACAGATGCCATATTTGATTATGGTCAATATTAGGTACCATTTAATTTTTTTAAATTATAAAATAATCTTTGAATTTTTAAAAGTACAAAATAGTCCCTCACTATATTGTGCTACATAATTTTAATTTATATTAACCTTGTCTCAAAAAATCATAATAAAATAAATTTAAAATAAAAATTATCTCTTTATTTATGTTAATATCACTTTTCATATATTTCACATATAAAAAGTAATCATAATTAATATAGGAAAAATATTGTTTAATTATCTTACAGATATAAAACTAATAATAATGCAAAGTATTTAAAATGTTATAATTTACATAATATAATAAAGAATAATTACATCAAAATATCATATATTAAGAATAATAAAAGGTCTATTACTCCATAAGCATTAGAACATGACTTTATGTTGACGAACATAGCCAAGTAGAAGTGAAAAAACTTAGAAATTTGTTTAATTGAATATCTATTTGATTGTATTGACCCTGATTTTCATTTGGTACAAATTTCTCATTATTGAGAGGAGTCCTCATCATCACTATAATTCAAATTCATCACATCAAATAACATGTTAACACTTTCTCATTCAATATTATTTTCCAAATTCCCTCATTTACGAAACTTGGTTCCTCACAAACTCAGTCCACTAAAAGATCGATATAAGGCAAATTGGAGCTATATAATTACTTATTCTATTTTGGATCCTAGTAAACAAATAAAATAAAATTATTAAGAAATTATATTCAAGTTAATAATGATAATAACATACTTTTCTCGAAGCTTTAAATGGTTTCAATAAAGACCAAGTCATTCAATCTTTTGTATTTTAATATATTTCTTTTCTTGTAATGGATAAATTAAAAAGTGCTCCAATTCCTTTTGCATCTTATTGCATTCGCACATTGACTCAAAATTTGAATTGCAAAACTTTTTCATTTTGGAACATCACTTTCGAATTAATTCCACCAAAAAATTGTAAAACAACAAAAATAACCTTATAAACAAAATAAAGTGATGATTAATTTCAAACAAGTAATGAAAGTAAAGAAATATATGCTTGTATTTAGTTTTTCTTTTTTATGAAATGTAATGGGCATCCTAAAATTACCACACTCATCCTTGTATGCCTTCATTTATAAGTTAATAAGATCTTACATCATCTCATGTGCAACAATTGTTATGATAGTTAATAACATTCCCTTATCAACTTTAACTTTCTTTGTAAAATTTGGACTAAAATAAATACTAGGATTTAAAAACTCCCAACAACAAACATTAAGGAACAAGTTGTATCTCTTATTTTTCATTGATGATTGCATGATAAGGTATATATAAAGAAGACCTATTTTCATATTAGCCTTGATTGCTTCCTTCGCCCTCTTTATAGTATCATAAATATAACTCATTATTTTCTTCTCGTCACAATCAGTTTACAAAGTATTATCACCAAAGGCTCACAAACTTAAATACAAATTTGACATTGAGATCAAAATTCATGATCTTTAAGTATAATTTTTGAAACCTTTATTTTAGCATTAAACTTGACATACTGAGATGCAACTTACTTATCATTTATAAACATTTGTCTTAGCTTCTTCTTTATTAGAAAAAGAACTAAAGAGATAAAAAAAATTAGTTAAAAATCTTATAATTGTAAGATTAAACAAATTCCTACCATTGGTAAAACCATTTCTCATCAAATTTAGAAATCATGCAATCACTTTTCTTGCTTTTTGCACAATTTCACCAATAGTAGGAAAGTGTCTAGGAACTGCTATATTTTCCAACATCAGGTCAATATAATATGTAGAACAAGGAGTTCAATAAAAAAATTTGTCACTGCTGCAACCTTTTTCCAATTGCTTTATAAGCAAAATCTTTGTAATGATGAACTGCACAATATTTTCAGGCCTAACTTCATTCATAGCTTCATTAAACATTTGAAACAAAGTATCATTATTTTTAACAATGCCAAATGCATTAATAAACTTTAAAAATAATGTTCTTTAGTAGAATAAACTAAAAATTGATAATAGGTTCATGTCTTTTATTTTTCCAACTATCACATATGATTGAACACCCATAAGATGCCCAAGTCATTCTTCTTTATCCAAATAACTTTTTATTTCATAAACATGGCTACTCAGAAGATTACTTTTATAGTTATTAATTAAAGGATATTTATATCCTAAATCGTAATAGGGAATAACATCCACTATAGGATGATAATAATAAGAGTAACTAGGGATGGCAGTGGGTTTTCAACCTGATTAATATCCGCACTACCCGACCCAAAAAAATGGATATGGAGGCTAAAAAATGGATGTTAAATGGATTTTAAATGGATGCTGAAAATGGATGTGGATATGAATTTGGATATGGGTCTAATGACAACCCGAATCGATAGATACCCATACCCTACCCGTTTTTTATTAACTCTATTTTTCTATTTTTTTTCTTGAATATTTATGGTTAAATATAATAAAATATTAATATTTTCTTAGAAGAAATAACTTTAAAATCTCCACTTTACTCCTCAGTCCTCACTTTTTCATCATATTTTATTTTCTTATAGGATGATAATAATGCAAATGATATGGAGATGGAGTTTTGAATGTTGTGGTGTTCACGCAAAGACAATTTGAAAATTTGGATATTTTAGTCTTTGTGTCTAGTTCTTGATTGTGAAAAATATATGTTGTCTTTGCACTAGACATTATGATTTTTATCATTTCAATTTTATAGTTTTTTAAGACGTACAAATCAAAATTTTGACTTATTATTATTAAAGTAATTTTTAATTGGAGCGTTCACAAAAATCTATTATTTATATTTTCTATTTAAAAGATATATTTTTATGTGCTATACAACCCGATGGATATCCAAAAACCCAAACAATCCAATGGATTTGGATATGGGTAGTAAATCGTAAAAACCGATGGATATGGACATAGATATGGGTTGAGTCATAAAAAATGGATATGGATATGGGTAGAGTAAAACCAAAACTAAACCCTACCCATCGCCATTCGTAATTGTAAGGCATGTTGAGTGACTCAAGGCTCCTTTAACCTGAATATGTTTTATTTTAAATTAATGGGTCCTAATTAATTAATTAAATTCGTATGATTTTGATGAGTGACTCATGATCATATGAATTTAGAGTTATGACTATGAATAAAATATAAGATATGTTTTGATAAGAGTTATCACCTAATGAATTTAGAAGCCACTGAGATGTGATTGATAAGGATGTAATCTACCTGATTTAAGTTTAGTTAGTGTGTTGAGTGCCTCAAGATTAACTAAATTTTAATAAGATCATATTCCATTAAAGAGATTAATCTTTCTATAATAGTTGTGAGGGCTATTATTTCAAATAAAATAGTGGGAGCAACTAAATAAATCATTAAAGTCTTAATTTTATTTGGTTGCCAAGGTATATAACCAATTAATTGCTTTTCTTATATTTATATTTAGTTATGAGTTAAACTACTTCTGTTTAGTATAGTTGATACCAAGGCTATGTTTGGTTGGATGTAAGGTTTATAATGTGAAATGGAATAGTTTATAATAGAATGGATTGTAAATGGATGTATTATTATAAAATTATTATTTGGGAGGGATGAAAGGGTTTATAATGTAATATAGTGAAATGTTGTTTGGAAGTTGGATAGAATGGAATGTAATGTATGTACAATAATAATGAATGATTATTCTGCCCTTGATAGAACAAAACATATGTTAATAGGTCGAAACACATATTGATAGGATTTGACTTTCTGGTTATATAAAATCAAAACAACATCAAATTAATGCCACTATAAGTGCAAAATAATCACGTCATTTTTAAGAAAATTTTTAAAATTTATTTTTCTTATTATTATATACCTAACAAAAATACAACTGATCCATATAGAGGTAACTCCTATGAACAGTTCTTTAGTCTTTTTTTGTAACTTGTGTTTATGGGTCGAATAACTTTAATCATAGGAAGAATCTCTGGAATGCTCTTTTTAGTATCAATCACAGCGTAGGTAATCAACCATGGATTATAGTAGAGGACTTTAATGCTATACTGTTCTCTCATGAGGTAGAGGCTTTAAGTTCCTCGGCTATTAATGGGATGAGTGACTTTAGGAAGTGTGTTGAGGACCGTGATTTGTATGATTTGAATGCTAGTGGTCCTTCTTTTACATGGAACAATAAGCAATGTGGAGACCTCTTTATTACAAGAAAGTTAGATAGAGCCCTTATTAACTTAGTGTGGAGTTCTAGGTTTCTTAGATCTTTTGGGGTAATTCATAACCCGAACATTTCAGACCATTCCCTAGTAGTGATCAGGTCATTAGAAAGAATGCAGAAGAGATACTCTCCTTTCAAGTTCTCCAACTTCCTAACCTCATAGCCTAATTTCCTTCAGAAAGTAGAAGATGCTTGGTCTACTCATGTCCAAGGAAATCCTATGTTCTGTGTAGTGGCTAAGCTTAAAGTGGTAAAAAATGTGCTAAAAATGTTTAACTCATCAGATTGGTGATGTGAATGGTAGAGTTGAAAATTGTCAAAATGTTCTTAACACTATCCAAGATCAAATGAGACATTTTCCTGATAGTGTTGGAACCCATTTCTGGAATCCAACTCTTACCAAAATACTGTCATACTTGAGTGTGGTTTCCTTGTAATTCTTCCATCATTGATACCATATCTGTTGGGACCGAAATCCAACTACTTAAACTTAACACTATCACTCTTACTCTGATCCCACATCTGCTGGATCCCGTTTCCAGAGCCCAACTTCCTGAGTCCTGAAGCCTTGTGCTTATTACCTTGCAGGGTTAACTGTTGTCACTCCACAATCGTGGTGAGCGCACACTATTTAATCAACAAAATCATAAGTTGACTTATTCATACAAATTGTAGCTTTAAGTCTTGAGTTCGTTTTGAAACAAGAATCACCTCAAACGGAGTTATATAACTCAAG
>JANSVB020000459.1:729266-740870 GCA_025504935.2 Erythroxylum haughtii
AATCAAGATAAGCATTAATCCTTTATGGGCAAGATATAAATCATTATGAAATCTAGATGGAAATAATCTTGAAACGTGCAAGAGACTTAAACATGAATATTATGGGAAGATCTGATCAAATATATTCGTTGGAGTCAGCACAAGTCGACTATCATATCATATGTTGACTAATAAATTAAGATTCATCAGATGGGGCATGAAATAAGTCGACTAAGATGTTACAAGTCGACTACAAATGAGTCAGATAGATGCACTAGTCAACTATCATGGCACTAGTCGACTGATCGAAGAGCGAAGATGAAACCTGTAGTGAAATACGTTAGTACTAGTCGACTATAACAGCTCGACTAGTCGACTATCAGATAGAGCTGAACAAAAATTTATCTGGATCAAATCACAAATGGAAAGGAGAAAGTTAAGCAACGTCTATGAGAAATCAAGCAACGGCTAGAAGGAGGTCCACAATGGCTACAATCATCTTAGAGTCTACAAATAAATTGAGGAACATCAAGGGATCGAGGAGGCAAGTTCAAAAAGAAAAAGCATATTACTATTGTTCTCAATTTTCTCTCATTCTACTGTTAGCTTGGTCTTAATTCCATTCATCTGTATTGAGAGTTATTATCTTCAATTTTCTATCATTTTTATTGTGAGTTGAGTGATTGGTAGAAAATCACTTGTGAGGTAGGATTTGTGCCGGAGAACAAATCAATTGTAAGGGTAGCTTGAGCTGGAAATCAAGAGGTGTTGTAAGAAGTTCACACTGAACTACAAAGTGTGCAGTAAAGTGATTTAAAAAATCCTAAGTGGGAGCTTAGGTAGAGGGCGTAGGTCTTAGCACTGAACCTCTATAAAAACAGTGTTTGCTCTTCTTCCCTATTCTTTTACATTTCACTTTCAATTGTTTAAATTAGTGTGTTCTAATTCTCTGTTATTTGTAGCTCTTTACAAAAAAAGTTCAAAGATCTATTCAACCCCCCCTTCTAGATCATTTAGAATGAGATGGGCCACTGGAAAAGAAACTGTCCAGTCTATCTACAATCCCTCAAAAGCAAACAAGGTATGGGTTTCCTATGTTTGTTAGGAATTAGAAATGTGGCAGATTTATCTGTTTCTTGGATATTAGATTCAGGAGCCACTAACCATGTTTGTAATTCGTTGCAGGGGTTCCAGTAAAGGAGAAGACTACCTAAAGGCCAGTTTCAAGTCAAGATAGCAAATGGCTCCCATGTTTCAGCAGAATCAGTAGAAGTAGTTATCTTGGATTTTCCTAGTGATCATAGGTTATATTTGGAGGATGTTTATTACATGCCTATGATTTTAAGGAACATGGTTTCTGTTTTTTTTTCTAATAAATCTGGTTATTCCTTATATTTTGAAAAGGTTGTTTCAATATATGAGAATAAGGATTTTATTTATGATGCGATAATTAAACAGGGATTGTTCTTTATAGAACCTATGACAGGCTCACTAAACACCACAAAATTGATAAAACCAAGACAATCCAATGTTTCTAGCATTAATTTAAAGTATTTGTGGCACTTAAGAATGGGTCATATCAATTAAAAAAGACTTGACAGGTTAGTAAAGGATGGGATACTTATAGGCTTAGATAATGATCCATTACCTACCTGTGAATCTTGTACTGAAGGAAAAATTATTAACACCTCATTTCCTTCTAAAGGAAATAGATCTGAATCCATGTTGAACTTGGTACATACTGATGTGTGTGGGCCCATGAACATACAAGCTAGAGGAGGCTATGAATACTTCATAACCTTTATAAATGATTACTATAAATATGGCTATTTGTATTTGATGCATAGAAAGAGTGAATCCTTTGTAAAGTTCAAAGAATTCAAAACTGAAGCTAAGAAGCAGCTAAGCAAGCCAATATAATAACTTCAAACGGAGTGAGATTATGAGTATTTATCTGGAGAGTTTCAAAAATATTTAATTGTCAAGGGAATTGTTTCCAATTTTTTAGCTCCTTGAACATCTCAACATAATGGTGTGGCTGAGAGGAGAAATATGACTCTATTGGAAATGGTAAGATCAATGTTTTCCTACACTAGCCTTCCAAAATCGTTCTAGGGATATTCCATACAAACAACAACTTATCTTCTTAACTTTTCTCCATCCAAATCAGTGCCTAAAACACCTAGGGAGTTATAGATTGGCTGAGTGCCTTCTTAAAGCACTTAAAGACTTAGGGTTGCCCAGTCCATGTTCTAAGGCCTGAATCCACAAAGATGGAACCAAGGTCAGAAGTATGTTTGTTTGTAGGATATCCTACGTGTACTCAAAGTTACTATTTTTACAGTCCTTAGGATAGGAAGGTATTTGTGTCAACAAATGCAACCTTCCTAGAGGAAGATTTTGTGAGAAATCACAAAGGAAGAAGTGAAACAATACTCAAAGAGTTAGCTATTTCATCCAAACCAAGAGTTGATTTGGATATAGCAGAACAAGATGTCAAAATGGATTCAAGAGTTAAATCGGAAGAGCAACCTGAACATCAAGTAATGCTTAGATGTAGTGGGAGGGTTGTGAGACAACCAAACAGTTATCTAGGTCTAGGAGAAGACATTATAGCCATCTCAGACCAAGAAGAAACATATCCCATTACCTATACACAGGCTATTAAAGATGTTGAAGCAAAAAAATGGCTCAAGGTGATGGAATCGAAAAAAGAATCCATGTATGCCAATGAAGTCTGGATCTTTGCAGATCTACGACCAGATGTAAAAGCCATAGGGTGTAAATGGATCTACAACAGGAAAAGGGGATCTGATGGAAAGGTAGAGACCAATAAAGCTAGATTGGTAGCTAAAGGCTATACTCAAAAGGAGGGTATAAACTATAAGGAGACATTTTCTCCGGTTTTCATGCTTAAGTCTATTAGAATTCTTTTGGCCATAGTAGCCTATTTCAATTATGAAATATGAAAAATGAATGTCAAGACCGCATTTCTTAATGGGTATCATGAGGAGACCATTTATATGGCCCAACCAGAAGGATTCATTGAGCTAGGTAATGAGCATAAGGTATGCAAATTACAGAGATCCATTTATGGGCTTAAGTAATCATCTAGGTCTTGGAACATTAGGTTTGATAAGTCTATCAAAACTTATAGGTTCATACAAAGCCAAGATGAGAAGGCAAGGTTACTTTCCTAATCCTGTATGTTGATGACATTATGCTCATTGGGAATGATGTAGGAATGTTATCTACGATTAAGGGACAGCTAAACGAATAGTTCTCAATGAAGGATTTAGGAGAGGCTAGCTATGTTCTAAGGATCAAACTTATAAGGGATCGTAAGAACAAATTGATAGCTTTGTCTCAAATAACCTACAGTGAGAACATGCTCAATAAGTTTGTCGTGCAAGATTCCAAGAGGGGTTTCAAACCTACTAGACATGGAATCAAATTTTCAAAGGAGCAAGCA
The DNA here is from genome assembly GCA_025504935.2 of Erythroxylum haughtii. Lineage (NCBI taxonomy): Eukaryota > Viridiplantae > Streptophyta > Magnoliopsida > Malpighiales > Erythroxylaceae > Erythroxylum > Erythroxylum haughtii. The sequence continues at coordinate 732,718 of JANSVB020000459.1, forward strand.
TCTAAGACTCAAGAGTAGGTCAAACGCATGCATAACATTCCATATGCTTCGATAGTTGGAAGTTTAATGTATGTTATGCTTTGCACTAGACTGGATATCTTTTATGCAGTAGGGCTGGTAAGTAGATTTCAGTCCAATCCAGGAATAGAGCATTGAACTGCAGTGAAGTGCATACTAAAATATCTTCATAGGATGAAGAACTTAATCCTTGTTTACTTTGGAAGTAATCTTATTATGAAAGGATATACAAATTTCGATTTCCAATCAGATGTTGATTTAAGCAAATCAAATTCTGGTTCTATATTTGTTTTAGAAGGTGGAGCCATAGTCTGGAGGAGTATTAAGCAATCTTGTGTTGCTGATTCGACTATGGAGGCTAAGTATGTTGCTACTTATGAAGCAGCAAAAGAAGCAATCTAACTCAGCAAGTTCCTAAATGATTTGGAGGTGGTTCCTGTGGCAGAAATGGCAATTATACTTTATTGTGATAATAGTGGGCAAGTGGCTAATTCTAAAGAACCTAGAAACCATAAAGATGCCAAAAACATTAAGAGAAAGTATCATCTCATAAGGGAGATAATACAATGAGGTCGTTGAATGTGGTAAAGATTCCTACAGAGCGAAACCTTGGTGATCCATTTACGAAGACACTATCTCAAAAAAAAATTTGAGGGTCATCTAACAAGGATGGGAATGAGGATATGTAAAACTTACTTTAAGGCAAGTGGGAGGTTATTGGAGTTATATAAATATAGTGCCCTAGAAAGCAAATGTATTTACTTATAACTTAATTTTCTTCCAGTTACTTTCGTAAAGAAAATATTTATTATTAATAAAACAAAAGAGTTTATTTTTTTATAGCGTTATATATCTAGTCATAAGGTACCAAGATTCTTTTATAAGTAATATACAAATACATAGAGATCAATGGGAAACATGTATATTATAATATTATAAAATAATGGATTTATAGTTGAATAATCAAGTTGGTCGCTTGATTATGATTTAGACTATAGTGTTGCAATTTATCTCCATGTAAGTAAAAGAGTTTACTTCAAGGGAATGATAAGTTTCATATCATGATAGTAGTTGACTATCGATAATGGTACTATTAAATGAATCTGAAATCAAGTATGTTTTAAAGAATAAAGTGGGTTGTTACTTTAATCTTAAAACATACAACTTAAGCATTCGTTTATTATGGACCACAATTTTGATGAGCGGCGAACTCATATGTGTTTCATTATAATTCTTGATATGATCAGAATGGATTTTTACAGAGTATCAATCCAGTGTCTGCACGTTGGAATTATTAATTGAAACATGTATTAGGGAACATTCACCCAAATAAAGAGTTTATAATGATATCATCACTTCTAGATGTTTTTATGAAGATTGGTGATTAAATTGGCCTTAATAATTTGATGGCCTGGCTACCCACCAAGTCATAACACCAAGATGAGATCTTGTGTGTTAATCACCCTATAGAGTAAAATGGGAGATCTAGAAGAAAAAAACCATCATAAGGGCAAAACGATAATTTTACCCTTTATTGTACGGATAGCTATAATATGGTTAAAATTAGAGTTTGCAATTGGACATCCAATTTGAAACATGTGTTCTCATAATATTTAGTAATTCAAGAGTTCAACTAATTGTCTTTAGTGGAATGACATTTAGTTAATAAGATGGAATTAATTCTAATGACATTAAATTAATTCCAGGCTTATTAGAGCTTGAATTATATAAGTCCAATTAGATTTCCAATTTGGCTTTTAGGAAGGTTATCAAGCAAAGTAAGAAATATAAATAGATGTTTTTAAGCCTATAATTTAATGTTGGGCTTAGACTAATTAATTGTTAATTACAAGCCCAAATGAACATTTAGAAATGGGCTAAACTTTGGTTTAATTTGTTTAATTAAATTAAAACAAAGTTATTAAAGATAAATGGAGAAGGAATTTCAGTTTTATTGGGCTGAATGTGCAGCAGCACATTTAGCATTGATTTGCTATATTAAAGATGGTTTTAACATGCTTTATCATCATTAAATGGAGTAATGATGTTATCATTAAATGGTTTAATGGTTATCTTTTAATGATAGCAAGTAACCTTTTAGCATTCATTGGATTAAAAAAGAAAGAGGAACATTTGATGGACCATCTTCCTTCTTTCATCACAAAATTGAAATTGATATGCCTCATTTAGGTTAATAGTCTTTTCATATGGTCATCTTAAAGACAAATGAGAAGAGTCTCATTTATTGGCTTCTTTATGATTAATTGAAGAATGAAGTGATGCATTTGATGCAAATCTCTTCTTTCCTTTGAGGTTAACCAAAATTGAGAGGGTGTGAGAAGGTGTTGTTGCATGGTTTTGACTCTCTCTCTCCTATCTTGCATGGTATACCGAAAATTGCATAAGAGGTGTTTCACTTTTGGCTTCTTTCTTCTAAGGAAAAATCTCTAAGTTTTCTTCTCCTTTCCCACCAAAGGATCTTTTAAACCAAGTTGTCCAAGAAGAACAAGTGGTAGATCGGATTGGTCGAGAATACAATATCGAGAAGAGGATATAATAAGGTGATGAGTATACATCACCTAGGAGAGGATACATTGTCGAAGATAGGATAGCACAGCGAGGAGTTAAAGATGTAGCAAAGGAGTTAGTAATATTTTCCATCTTGTGATTATGTAAATATTTTTCCTAATACCATATCATGCTATGCATGTTGATTTGGTCATATTGCTTTAGCTGCAATTTTGATTTCTAAAAAGTTTTGAAATCTACCGTTTCATCCAAATCATGCATGCTTTATTTTTTTGATCTAACAAACTGGACATTGATTATCATACTACGTGACACTAACTAGGATGTTGATATGGAATTGATTAAACTTGGCTTTTGTTAAAATGGCAATGATGCATCACTAACGTGGCTTATTGACCTGATACTGATGTTGCATAATGGAGGTTGAAGGGGCAGCTATTGTTTATGTCATCTTTTTCCTCCAAAAACAACTTAACATAATGGAGAGTCCAATGAACTTTGGTGGCACATAATGGAGTGCGCAACCACTTCTTGGTATGTAGTTTGTATTGCCTACACAAGGAGTAGAATAATTTGGTTTAAAGCAAGGGAAATTTAGAGTAGATTAAAAGACCCAAAATGCTTGAAGAAGATGGTTACTGAGAGAATTTTACAAAAAAGGCTCTGATATCATGAAAAAGAAAGAGATAAACAAAAGATGAGAGAAAAGAACATTGAGGTGTTATGTCCAGCCCTATTTTTTAGACTTTCGATCCTTGTTAACAATTTTATGGTTCGTGGGGATGAGAAAGAAGTGAAGATATGATGGATGATGGGTGAATCAAGTCTTTTTTGGCTAGACACACCCATGTAGAATGCCACATGCTTATGTTCTCTACTTATATAGACTTGTATATCAATCATATAAGTCTGTACATTTGTGTGAAGAAGGACGTAGAGGGAAAAAACATACACGATCGTGTACATACCCATGTTTATAACTTATATAGTCATGTGAGGAGCCTGTGTAGCTGTTTATGATTGTATACATCTATACGTAAGGTAGCGGTGAAGGGACATGGTCACTTGTATATGTATGTTAATATGTAAGATGAAAAAACTTATTTAGTGATATAAAAGAGAAGATATATAGGTTTTGCATGTGTGAGTTGCCAAAACATCAAAAGTGAGAAAAACAGAGAGAGAGAGAGCAAGTGGTATAGTATTGTCATCCTTTTTTATTGTTTTCGGGATTGGTTTAAGAATTTGTTATTTCATATTTCAACTTTAGTTTCAATCCTTAAAATTTATAAGACAAATAGTAGTTGTGGGGTAATATGTTAAACTTAGTAAATCCTTATTTGAGTTTAATGGATTTATTTATCAGTTTGGCTTCTAGTACTTTCCTCTATACTAAAGGGTTTTCCATTTAAATCTCAGTGTTTTCTACTTTATTGAGTTTCTTATTCTCTTTCTAATTTGTTGGTTAAACTTAAATAGTGTTTTGTTGATACACTTTGGTTGATTTTATAAAGTTGTATTTTTTGTCTCCTAATAGGATCAATTAAATGCATCTTTAATATGGTGATTCCCCCCACTTAACAAATGTTTGTTACAATATAAGTAAATGGTACGATTCTTCATGTTAATAACCAATCTAGCACGAGTCCAAGCTAGATCATCAAATCTTCCCAATCCTAAAGAGGTTAAATTATCATGAGAGCTTGAACTTTCCCCCATTTATTTGTAAAAATAAATGCAATTAAATAAGTACAATGTCCTAAATAAATATCACATACATCTTTTAATTATAAAAATTTTCTACCATGAAAATAACTACTTTCTTAAATTCTTGCTAAATCTAAATTTTATTTTTTCTTCAAAAGATTGTCATCACTTCATTGTTTACATCATGTAAATCATTTATTGGTTTATTTATATTTCATGTTACAGCACTATATGTACAAGACTTACATGGTTTGACATGGTCTTTTCTAGAAAGAATTTGAGGGTCACTGTCTTGATTAATATCAATATCTTAATGCAATAATATAATAAATGAGAGTTAATGAATACTCAAAGAAGGTGTTGTTAATTCAGTATGAAAATAATAAAATTGGTGTTTAGTTGCATTTTGAGATAAACGTTGAGATAAATGTCTTCTCCCTAATTTTTTTATTGTTTTATTTTGTGAAAGCTCAATTACTGTCATGGATTAATAGTTTTCTTAAATAATATATATGAACTTTAGTAAACAAAAATATGTGTCATAATTATAATAAATCAAATTAGAGAAAAATCATATAATTTTTACCAAAAAATGTTGAAAATTCAAAACTAAAAATTAGCTATAATTTGTACAAACTGCAAGTCTACAACACTCTACATATCATTTACAATTATAAAACTATTAAGTATTAATTATCAAGTATCCTCAACCTTGATATTGTCTTAAAGTAGAAATATAGTAGCGCCGAGCTAGTGAGCCAGCAGTGAAGGAGTTGTAGAAAGAAGAAGCAGCAATGAGCTAGCAACTGAGAAGCAATAGGACAGAGAAACGACAAAGCAGAGAAGCTCAGAACTAGTAAGTCCCATCAGAGAAGCAAATGGAGTGATTGATGAAGAAGTGGCATAGAAATGAAGCCACGATGACGAGAGAAAGGAAGACAACACTAAAAGGCAGTGATGAGGTTTGGTCTACGAGTGAGTGTGGTGTAGGGCAGGTGGAAAAGTGCTTGATAGATATATAAGTTTTTTTCATTTTAGTCCTTAAATTTTTGAAACTTACAAAAGTTACCAATATTTTGTTAATACTCTTAGTATTAGTTGATACCAGGCAAAATTACTGATACCAGTCGGTACTTTATCGGATATAACTTACATATTTTTGTACCATTTTTTGCTAGATGTGAGAGGTATGGGCTAGTATTAGTCAGAATGGTACAAAATCTATAATATCGGGATTAATCCCTCGCCTATAAGTTGAACATTGATCCTAATGTTAGGAGGACTGTAAAGTTTATGCGACTAACTAAACATAAGATCTATTAAATGAAGGATTAGATTAGTTACAAAGACTGGATTTGGAGAATATTTTGAGGGTTAATATTCATCTTTAACTAAACATAGAAACGCAACTATATCTCAGTTCATGTTTCTCTCTAGATGTAAAGAGATGGAACAAAGTCTAATACATCGATTTGTCCTAGACCACGTTCTTCTTTAGATGTAGGATTTAGGGTACTAGTAAATAATATGGCCTGACATACGGTCATATGCTGGCAAATATAAATCTATTAGCGCTCAAGTTTTTGTGATTAACACAACGTATAGCATAACTATGTTTACAATTAAAACCCGATTTTTTTATTAGTATTTAAAGAGTATTTTTACAAAATGCGAGGGTTTTTTAACATTTATTTTTATTGAAAGTTGTGAGTGCTTCTTTCATTATTCTTTATCGAACTTTAAATTTATCCAAAGATCAATTAGTTTTTGAATTTAGTTTTTGATTCTTTATAATTAATGATTCAATTCTCTTTACATATACAATCTAGATTTTTTATTATGTCCAAACTTGTTCGCAGTCCTCTATGATTTTATTCATAGATGGATTAACGTTAGCTGGAGTTAAGAGTTTAGCTTTAAATCAAGCATGGTTATCAATTAAATCATTTTCTACTTATTTGTTTGAATTTTTGTTTTCACTATGACTTTGTAGAATCCTTTTCTTGTTTCTAAATCGTTAAAATAAAAGTACAAACTTTGACATCTTTTTTTTTGGGAGTTATATGTCTCTTCCTCTTATATTAGGGTTTCCTTTTTGTTCAATTCCTTATTTTGTGCCATGCATAGCAGATTTTTCTTATGGTAGTGACATAAAAAAATTTATTTTTTTATTAAAAAAATTATTTTTTAAAAAAAATGATCAACTATATATGGTTTTCATCAGGAAATTGACCAAACCTTAATGGTTGCAAATTTGGTTTAAATGAATCATTTCTATTTTTGTTTTATTTAACTCCTTCGTTTCTTTCTTAATATGTACTTATTTTCTTTTACTTATCATTAGTTCTTTGAGTTTTTGGACTTTATAATGTTGAAATCTTGATTTAAATTTGTTTAATTCTTCTACTGGGATGATGTTGTTGTAAGTTTGTTTAATTCTTAAAGAACTTGAAAAGGAAGCAAATGGTGTTAAAAGGTAAGAGAGTATGAGGTTTGTATTAAGAAGATCCAACTATAGAGTGAAAAACATGTAAGAGAATGAGATAAATTTTTTGTTGCTAACTTTTCTTGCAAATTTTATATATGGCTTCTAAAGGTGTTTCAATGTTGAAGGAAGAAAAGGAATAAATAAATGTGAACATAAAATATAATGAGGTAAAATACATATTGGTGAAGCAATCCCATCAATTTGTGAAATTACAAATGAACAATAACTTCGAATTCCTAATGGAAGAAGACTTATTAGACACATTCTAACACCTCTAATAGAAGTTGATAAAGAGAATGATGATCCAAATAATGATAAATTTGATATAACTTTTGAGGTTAGAGGGAACATATTCAGGCCTAAAATACTTTTCTTATTCTTGTGATTGAAAAAGAATATCATTATTCCCAAAGTTGAAGGTCAGAGGAAGAAGTCTTTTGAAGAGAGGGGATATGATGCAGTAAAACTAACCAAACATGATATAGATTATTATATGAATACTTAAAACAGATATAAGGATTAATTTGAGGGTTAAGGTTCATCTTGGATTGAACACGATCATATTTCAACCTGTATTTCTCTCTAGGCACAATCTCATATATGAATGTATTTCAGACACAATCTCATATATGGATGTATTTCAGATCATGTAAATTCTAGTGAAGATTATGTCCTAAAACAGAGTTGAGTACTAGTTTATGTAACTCTTGAGAAAAATATAATTTATGAAGGTGCAGTCTTCAACATGATTGTGTTCTAAATCTTACCATTACTGTTGAAGTTTGGGTAACGAATGTAACATAGTGCATGGCCATATATCAGGTTGTATATCTGCTACAAAATCCCAATTATTTAGTATTTAAAGAGTGTTTTTACACAGTGTGAAGATTTTCTATATGTTTACTTGTTGAAAGCTGTGAATACTTCCTTTTCCTTACAGAACTTCAAATTTATCAAAGAATCTTTGTTTGTAGTGTTTAATGTCTTAATGTATTTGATTATTTACCTTTTATAATTATCAGGTCAATTGAATTGATAGATAGTTATGCCAATTGTTGAATATTTTAGACCATTTATAATCAAGCTCACTTTACTCGGATTTGGGGTTGTTCATCTAATTTTACATTGTTTAAAAGGTAATCAACGTCTTGGTTTACCCAAGTCTAAATTTGGTCCGGTTGGACAGGAAAGTTCCCAAAACCCACCCAGTCATCATCACCTTTCACAGAGGTTTAATCTTCGCCAGAATTTTGTACATAATGCAAGTTCTCCTTGTTTCTGTAGGCAATTTCTTGATGGGCCCACTGCTGACCGGACGAATAGCGTGGAAGCATTCCACAAACATCAGTCCAAAACTTGATCCCGGCTCCTCTTGGAACCACAGAAACTTGGGAGGCTATCCAAATTTCCT
>JANSVB020000460.1:0-12476 GCA_025504935.2 Erythroxylum haughtii
CAAAATTAACAATATTTATTTATATATATTTAGCCAATCATAAAATAACATATTATTCGTATACATTTTTAAAAATTATGACTTTATTTTTTAATTATGTACTAAAATATTATAACATATTCATTTAGAACCTTTCCTGTAAACTTTACTAAACAATTTATCTTTTCTACTATATAAATTTCACAATATTCACTCACATATTTCACCCATTTATCTTTTTATTTTATTCGTTCATTTATTTTTTAATTCATTTTTTACTATACATTTTAAGGATTTTAAAATTTTACAATTTTTATTTAAACTAAGTTATTTTATTAATCCATTCAAATAATTCAACTATTATATTTTTCTTCATTATTTTGACAAAATTTTAACTTCAATCCTACTATTTTATTTTTCCCTTAGATTTTAGTATATTCTTTTATATAATACTCTCTATTTTTAAATTAAGTGGGCACTACGGAGCCTATTTCTGCTAGTTTTCATCAACGCAAGAGTACTTGTTCACTGAAGATTTTCCAGGACTTTTCGTTTTTCCAAATAACATAATGTGTTTTGAAATCATTTCGAATCACCTTAAAGTTATGAGATGTCTCGTATAAATCGAAATACTAGTGTTTAAATGGAGTTCACAAAAATAGGGCGAAGGTTATCAATTGTCGATTTGTGAGTGTCAAGAGGTGGAAGCATTGTGTGCATAAGTCATTAAAAGAACAGGAACTAAACTACAATTTATTTTATTGCATGTAACAAGATTTTGTTAAATTGGATATTACATCATTTTAGAAAAGTCGTAAAGTCGTTCTGTACTAAGCTGGGCGGGTGATGATGGAAAGGGTCACGTGATACAGCAGAACTTAAGTCACGTGTGAAGGAGAAAGTAGTGACGCAGCGTTATTTTGGAGGGTAAAAGAGTCATTTAAGCTTTTCCTCCGCACCGCATTGGCAGATAGCTGACGTAACCCTAACCTCTATCCTCCAAAATCCTAAACCCTAACTAGCTGTATCTGTCTGTCATATACATAGATCATACAAAAATAGATACTTATATCAAATATTTCATTCATTTTTAAAATAATGACTTTATTATAACAAAATTAACTACAGGTATTAGCATTAAACCCAAATAGTAGTTGCCCCTAATCTCTGTCCATGATTTCACAGCTCCCCACACTTTCTTCGTACCTATTAATAGTAGTTGCCAATACTTTTAGCAGGGATGTGATCTTCTATGGCAACAATCCTGGCTCTACCTGTGCAACTCTATTCTAACCACTTATTTTATGTGAGTTAGGACAGAGTAACAAAGGGTAAGGCATAAGTGGGTAGGATAGAGTGGAGCAGAGTAAGGCCAGGTTGCTAGCACAGAAGATTTGAGTGGAGCAGAGTAAGACAGCAGATTTTAGCTGTCTTAATTTAAGGTCTGATGTCCTAGGGTTCTGACACGTGGACCACCTGATTCCTGCCACAGCTCCCCAGGGTGCTCTCCAGGTTAAGTTTCTGTGGTGCCGTTTTGATCCCCCAAAGATTGTCTTGTCTTTAACCTCGTATTTATACATGTCTGGACACTGGTGTGTCAATTTGCTGTGCTGCCACAGATGGTGTCACTGTTGCTACTATACATGTATTATTTAAGTTTTTTGGTATATACCTCCTCCTTTGCTGTCAAACTCCGATTCCAGTTGTCCCCTTATGACGAATATGTATGGTACTTCTCGACTTGTTCCATGGAAACTTGATCTATTTCCATCAGTAACGAACCAGCTCCATATCGAAGCAAGTGATTTCTTTTGGTTTGACCAGCTTATACTAGAAGTAGCCGTTTGATCTTTTTTCACGAATTGGAATTGGATTTGGTGTAAAGTAGGTTCTTCTCTGAATGCATACTTATCATGAATCTATGTAAAACTAGGAGATTTCTATAGCTGCGGGCGTTTCTAACATCAGGATGGTTGTTACGTTAAAGAGGAAAAAAAAGGATTCCTTCAGTGTAACACGCATAAATATAAACAAAACCAAGAGTACACCATGGTAAACCAGAAGTTTCTCTCCCTCTCTCGTCACCTTCTCTACTCAACTGTGTTCTCTTCTTGGCTGTTTTTTCTTTTCACTTTTTCTCTTTTGCATATAATGAATCTAATGAACGGAAAGGAAAACATCACTTTTTAAGTTTTACGATAGATTTGAGGAGTGGTGGAAGACCTGTTTAAAGGACGCAACATTGATTCCTTCTCTTACGAGCTTGTGTTCTCTGTCGCGGTAACAAAAGGAGAAAAGACACGCATGTGGTTTGAGAGGACAAAGGTGCGAGCATTGGTTCATTAAGACCAACTTTAAAGTGTGGTTTAAGGTGTCAGATTACAAAAATAGACTCGTTATCAACTCCAAAGCATTTATGCGGTGGCCAAGAGTGTTATAGACTACAAATGAATACCCATTTTGGCTCCTCCTAACATGGGTGTGCTTGTTGCCTTCTTGTCGGTTGCTCTACTACAGCTCGTCCCAAGTGATCAAGTTTTAGTTTTATCATCTGAGCTTGTCTTGGTGGGATAAGAAGCATTCAAAGTTATACCACAAAGTCCCTCTTTTGCCCCAATTTCACGTTTCATTCTTATGTAGCCCTTCTCCTCCCAGTGAACTCCCCATGAATTCCTCACAATCCAATATTTGGTCCCATCCCAATCAGTTTCATAGCCTACAAGTGTCATCCCATGGTCCAGTTTTGTGCCACAATCTCCCACAAACACTCCCTGCAATGATAGTCATTTTGAAAACATTGACTAAACTACGTTGCAGTTCTTATTTTGACCATTTATTTTTATTCAACTTGATTTCACTTACCTTTTTATATAATTGAAAGTCGTTGCTAGCATGTACTGCAACCGATATGGGTTGATTTGCAACAGCTTTTATGAGTGCATTTTCATCATTCGGGGGAACCTTTTCATATCCATTGATGGTCACGGTGGGAGCATTGATCTACAACAGAAATAGAAATATAAATTTCACAAGTACCTAACATGAAATCTCCTGGTGATTAATTAAATTACCTTGGCAGAGTCGCAGAAACCATATTTGCCTAAATAAGGATAGTTACTCTCTGTTGTTAATCCACCGGTTTGCTCAATGTACTTAAATGCTTCTTCCATCAATCCTCCCTTATAGCCACGATTGACAGTGTTGCAGTCCACAAACTGTTGCTCAGATAAGGAAACCAGCCGACTTGTTTTAATTTTATTGATACCTTCTACTGCAACAACAGCTGAAAATGCCCAGCAGCTATCTGCAACAATATTAATATTAATAATTAGAATGGTTATGACTACAGGTAAGTGAAGCAAATAGTTACATATATGTATGATTTCTAGAACTATATTCTTCTTAGAAAAAGGAATATGGAAATAGCAACAGAGACATCCATCATACTTACCACAATTTCCTTGGTTCTTAATAGGATTGACGGCTCCCTTCTTCCTCCAATCAACTGAATCAGGAAGATTTTGTGTCCACCCATACATGAAAGGGGTCTCCTGGTGAGAGTCATTAAGCATCCTGTTGCTTGCATAACGTTGCTTGAACTCATGGTAGGTCATATCAGCAAACGCGTTTAATCCCAACTTGTAAGGCTTGTCCATCTTGTTAACTTTATCGATATACTCTAAGTTCGCTTTAAACACAGCAAAACGTTGCTGTTTCTCGATCAGCCTCCTAGAAATCTTGTAATGACTTCTCCATCTTTCGTACAAATCCCAGAGTCTCTCCTCTGAAGTCAAATCCTCATCTTTGTAATCAAAGTCTTCGTCCTCTGAAGCAAAGTCCTCTTTGTAATCCAATCGTTGTGCCAGCCTGAAAACAAGAACCAACCAAAAAGAAAGCAAGAAAATCCTTCTGGTATCTATAAGACCACAATTGAGATTATACAAAGTAAAGAGTGTTATGAAACTAAGCTTTTAGGCATTAATGATTGTAAATATTCAGTCGAAAACCTGAAGGAAGTCTGAAGTTTAGTGCAGCAAGTATGGCTATGTATGTAGCGTCTTGCTTGTTCGATAAGCTTTTCTCCCACTGTCCTAACCTCAGCTTCTCCCTCCAACCTCTCTTGCTGATCGATAAATTGAAACCGATATAATGTTGGACAGAAATAGAAAACTACGTGATATATATCAAGCTAAAATACAAACAGAAAATATCAAAAGATTGAATGAAGAAGAAAAAAACTCTTATTCGGCATTAAAGAAAACTGATGGCTTATTTATAACCATACAATAACAGTAACAAATACTGCACTAGCACTATTGGAAGCATCAACACAAGCCTACAAAATTTCACGCCTGATTAGTTTTTGTCTCAACATGCCAATGGTTAGTTCCCAAATCGTTGTTTTGTTTCTCACACTTTATGTTTGATTGTCCTTGAATTCCTTATTGTGGATGTTTTGATTGCCTACTAAGTTTGATTTTGTTTGGGAAAGCTAGTAGAAGGCAAGTAGCTGGTTGAATTAAGGTACTTCATGGGTGATCTTAAGTTTAATTCATAAGACTTTAATTTCTTTGAGTCAACAAACAATGAGATTAAATAGGAGAGTTATTAGCAAATAAATAACGTAAACATCAGCTGACATCAATCATTATCTAGAGTTTCGTAAAATTGGGACAGACCTTCTCATCTTGATGGAGGGCGATCCAAACATGAGCCTTGTCTAGGGTTTTCCAGAGCATGAAGGCTTCCAAAGTCACCCCGAAGTAAGTCGCAACCTTAGCCATTTTCTTCTTTCGCCTTCTGCTAGTTGTGACCGAGTGGCAGATAGAGATATTAGAAATGGGAGAATATCGGTAAGTCAGAAAGAATAGAAAGAATTGAGAAAGAGAAACATGGATTCGGAGAAAGAAAAAGAAATTACATGTAACCGTCATTGTAACCTTTTTTTATACAAGGGAAAAAAACTAAGAAAACTAGAAAAAAACTCAACCCCGGTGCTCCTTAACGCAGAGCCCGAGGATAAAGCATAATGTGGTATAATAGTAGTTAACACCTACTATGGTGAAAGAGGAGCGCAGTTAACTTATACTTGATTCTGTGCGGCTGCTCCCTTTGTGCTTTCTCTCCGTCTCTTCTTCGCTCAGGATCGATTGCCAGATTAACCATGCTTTGGTTGTGAAGATCATGGGTAGAACTGGATATAGGGGGCAAGTGACACAGGTTAGAGTTGAGTTTCCTGATGACCAGAATCGGTTCATCATGAGGAATGTGCATGGGAGTTACGTTACTGTTCACGTGATTGGGTGTAGTAAAGATCCTCCTGGATCACTGGGTGAAATTTCGAATCCATTCCATGTCCTCTCCACCGTACAGGCATATGAATTTCCCTTACATTGCCTGTAATATCAATCAGGAAACATGATTGTTGAGCTATACGACAATGTAAAACTGGAAGAAATGAAAGGTGGTAAAATCATAACGAATTTAACTCTTGTGCATGGATGCCATCTAGTGAAGATTCAGTTCTCCATGTTCCGCTCACCAAGACTGTAAAATCCGCGTCTGGAAGATGACGGAAGCGAAACGACACAAGCTCTCTACTGTTCTCCCCACAGTCGAAGACCGTCTACGTCGGTTCTTGCTCCCGAAGAACTACGTTGCCATCCGAAATCACAAGAAGCTTCTCTGGATTGAGCACGTCGATGCCATAACTGGGCTTCCCGTTAGTAACGATTTCATTTACTCGGTCTCGTGGGATAAGTACTTTAAGATGTGGAGTGCAGAGGATCTTCGATGTTTGGAATCAGTCAAAGCGCACGACGACGCGATCAACGCCATGGTTGTGTCCGTCGATGGTACGGTTTACACCAGGTCAGCGGACTGTAGGATTCGGGTTTGGACCAAGCCGGTGAGGGGCCAGAGACATATATTGATTGCCACATTGGAGAAGCATAAATCGGCGATTAACGCTTTGGTGCTAAACGATGACGGATCGATGTTGTTCTCTGGGGCTTGTGACCGTTCGATTTCGGTTTGGGAGAGGGAAGAAAGTGCGAATCACATGGTGGTGAGCGGAGCGTTGAGAGGGCATAAGAAGGCGATCTTGAGTTTGATCGATGTCTCTAATTTGTTGTTTAGCGGGTCCTCTGATCGGACGGTGAGGATTTGGCAGAAAGGGCATGATGGTAATTATTGTTGTTTGGCAGTTTTGGAGGGACATCATAAGCCTGTGAAATCGTTGGCTGCAGTCAGGGAGGACGGAGACAGACGGTGAAGTCAACGCTTGGCGGGTTACAATGTCTAGAGCCTATAGTCCCGTCCCGTGCACTCCGAAGGAATTTGTGAAAAGTTAATACTAATAACTTAACAGAAATTTTAGGGTTTTTTAGTTATTATTTGTAATTGGAAAAGAGTGAGTTATTATGTAATTGGAATGAAGAGTTAGTTTGTGAAAATATCCCAAAATAGTGTTCTTTTGTTGTTGGCTTAGTTTCTCTCCGAGGACTGTAAAATCTTTTAGAAGAAGCAAAGTTTGGAGATTGAGCAACGAAGAAGCCGAGTTGATTCAACAATGAAATTACTTGTAGTTAAGCATTTTCCAGTTAAAACACTCAACCCGAAGTCATTTGACATGGGACAATGCAAATGCCAATATTATGACGGGATTCTCTTTGTTTACGCTTAATTACACAATCACATTTCTTAAAACAAGAGACAGTATAACACAAGAAAAGATAGATAATTAGTTAGTGAAGTGTGGTTCTGCATAGTAGAAGTTTATACTTTTGGTCCTTGTCCCTGTTTTAGCTATGCAACACAGGCATTATAGAAGCGAACACATGAAGCTGTCTTAAGAGGCAGTCTCCATGAAATTAGTTTGGATTACTAAATCTTATAATAGGATTAGTCAAGTCGTAAGGAGTGCCAATCACAAAGCTTAGATCCTGAAATGCCTAGAGTAAGGAAGGATCTAAGCTTATTGTGAACTCTGTTGGCCTAATTTCATTCTTCATAGTAAACACAAAAAGATGGAGGGCGTTCTCCTAAAATCCATGCAATGCATAGCTCGAAATCATTGAATTGCAAAGTGCAGAATCCCAATGATCTAATTCTTCAAAGACCCGAACTGAATCTTCTAATCTGTTGCATTTGGAAAATAAATCAATAGCGGCACTTGAAACTATGGAATTACAAATAAACCCCAACTTAACAGAGAAAGCAAAAATCTGCATACCCTTGTTCAAATTTCGCAACTTAGAACAGCAAGTGACTAATGTAGAGCATGTAAACTCATCGGGCAAATAACCGCGGGATCGCATGAAGCAAAATTGATCCAATGCCAATTCATAACACCCCGACTTGCCGAAACCCGCAATCAACGAATTCCAAGATATAACATCCAATTCCTCCATCGTCAAAAACACCCCAAAAGCGTAATGAACGAGGCCGATCTTAGCATAGACGTCAATTAAAGAATTTCCAATGATCAAACTGGATACATTAAACCCAATACGAATAATTTTACCATGGAGCTCCTTACTATGACGAGCACAAGACACAACGGATGTCAAAATAGAGTACGTATACACACTCGGCTCTAAACCCATATTTTGCATTTCTCTAAAAGTTCCCAACGCATGATCGAAGTACCCGCACGACCTATACCCCGAAATCATCGAGTTCAAACTAACAACATCTCGTTCGGGCATTTCATCGAACAAACCGCGCGCAAAGTGAAAGCGACCATGATTCAACAAACCCCTCAGTAGAATGTTCCAAGACACAACATTTTTGTCAGTTATGTCCGCAAACACTTTCAAAGCATCGTCGATGGAACCAAACCGTGAGTACAAATCAAGACAGCGTGTACCTAGAAGAGTATGTCTGTTAAAACCGACTTTAATCAACTGGGCATGGACACCTTGGGCGAGATTCAACGATTTTAGAGAGACGCAGTCATCCAAAAGGCGGCTGTAATAGGAGAGTGAGATAACAGCAACTTTACGAGTTCGGTTTAAAAAAGGGTACATACAAAATGGTGCCTAACGAAATGGTAAAAGTTTGGTTTGTTCTACGAATTAAGTGTCTGAAACACATGGAAGAGTGAGGCTGGCGTGCGGTGGCGTGGGGGCCTGAGGAAGGATGTCTTGTCGCCGTTTACGGCGGAGGAATGGTGTCATGTGTCCATTTGAAAGCAGTGGAGGATGGCTTCGTTTGAAAGGGGTTCATAGAACGTGTAACGTTGTTAAGATTAATATTAAGTGTCTACTTTTATTTTTTTATGTTTTTTCAAAATTTTCAAACATATATGCTTTTTTTCAATTTTTAAAATTACAAAATTATTTTTATTTCCTGTTTCTTTTTTTCATAATTTAATTCACTATTTTTATATATTACAAATAAACAAAAGTTTATTTTTATTTAAAAGAAAATTAAAAATTAAAAGTGGAACTAAATGAGTCACTATTTTGCCATTAACCAAAAATGTTATAAAAGATGTGACTTTTTTTTTTCGACCATCTTCAATAAATTTGTAAAAGTACTTGACCACAATGAATGGATGTAATTATTGCTCTTTAAGTTTCTATTAAAATTTAAGTTTGAATTTAACGTGTAAAAAAGTATAATTTGTTAATCTTTTAAAAAATACAAAATAATTTTTAAATTGGTAGAATTATTTCATTTTTATTAGATTTGTAAAAGAATTATTAAGAAACTTATATTATACATATATATTGTATTAATATTTCAAAAGGCATAGAAAATAATTTTAAATTAATGAAATTAGCAAGATAGTGTTATTTTTGTTAGATTTATCAAAAAAATTATTAAGGAAGTCATGTTAAACTTTCTTTTGGAAATTAAAAGGATTTTATTTCCAAGAAATGATAAATGAAACGTTGACATTTAACAAAGGTTAACTTAAACAAATTATGGCACAGTATAGGGACTAATTGAAAACATCAAACCCCTACATTTCTTCAATCAAGTAATCTTGCATCTCTCCTCAGGGGCACCAGCCTAACTTCTCACGTGCTCTTTCAAATGCGTAGACTCAACAAAGAGGTTCGAGGCTTTTCACTATTGGAGAAGGATACCTGATTGAATTTAAACCCTTCTCGTTGTGGAATAGATTGTGTTCAAGGATGGATTGTATAATAGGAAGTGATACATCAGGCACATATGAAATAAACTGATGATAGAGCTCCTTTCTTCCACTGCTTTGCTTTTCCTTTCGAGGATTATCTTGAGTGTGAAAGTCTGGGACTACATTGTGGGCAAGATCCTTCAGAGGGGAGGACCAAGTTCTCCTTATAAGTTGAACTGCATGTGTTGTTGAGTCCTTTGATGACAATCAGCTCTCTTAGTCGATTTGACTAAGAAATTGAGCAGACCCTATGATTCTTGCTTGGTGTTTAGGATCCTTCTTTAATCACGCTCAGCCCAATTTCATACAGAGCCCCATTGAAACTTAGCCTGGAAATTCTAGAATCAGTGACGTTTAAGTGAACATGGCCATAGAATTGCATCCACTAGGTTGGTAAGGGTGAAGAGTGTTAGAATATATGTAAATATAGCTAGAATCCTTCATTATCTGCTGTATATATCATTCGGCGTATATTTGGTTATTCGTTTCTATAATTATAGCCTAGGATCATGTTAGCGTCTTTTGTATATTACTATTGGTATTCAACGGAATGAACAAGGAAAATCACCTTCTTTCAAAGAGAGTTATAGAATAGGAATAGCTTCCTCTAGATATGGATTGAGTAGGGACAGTTGAAAATAAGGTGGTCTATGGTTTCAGATGAAGTTTGACATAGGAGGCATTCGGATGATGCTATCTAGTGAAGGTTGTCCATATGCAAAGGTCTATTCCTTGGGGCCATCCAAGTTATAACAGAAAATTTAGGAACATGCCCATTGAACCAGAGTAGCTTGTGCAAAAATAACCTCCTATTCTGCATAACATGCAAGATTTGTTTACAAAGCCCTTGTGACTTGTGAGGGCTTCGAAGCCAAACAATTTTGTCCATGTTAAAGAAGTTAGGTTGGTAGTTTGGAAAGTTATTAAGGAAGATTGTAATGCTTGTTGGGGGGGCTGATCCTTTGATTATCTCTAATTAGGACCTTGACCTTGGCATTTGAGGAAGCATGTCGCAAGAACGGGAAGGACAGTAGGAGATGTAGGAAACCGAAATATGACCAATTGTTAAACCATAGGATATTTAGAGCTCCATCTCTTCTATAACATGTTCACTTCCTTGGCCACTCTTAGCTTCATCAGTAGGACTTATGATAGTTAAGGAAGTACTAAAGTTGGCTTAATAGCCCATAAACAAGAGCTCTTTTAAGTACTCTTCATGCATCGTTTTCCCTGTAGATTTTCGTCATCATTAAAGGCGCTTCATATCCTCTTACTATGTTTAAGACCAGAAAATTGTACCAGGTTGTCAAGGTGAAGAGATAAGGGGATATGAGATCCTATTATCTTATTCATCTAGCCTTTTTAAAGGTTTTAATATTTATAAAAACATAAAATAAAATTTAAATTAATGAAATTATAACGATTTGTTGGAAAAATAAAGAACACATATTCTTTTAATGTGAATTTTTAAAAATTAAAATCTCAATTAATTTAAACTTTTCAAAATTCCAAAACGGTTTTCTTAGAAGATGCCATATCTTGATTGCTTCTTGTTTCATTGTTGGCTGAGTATCGGCGGATGCTACTTCCTCAAGGAGGATGATTTCAACTCCAACACATATATGGCTTATGGCCCCTGCTGGTGGTGATGATGAGCAATGGTCTTATTGTTGTGCTTGATAATCTAAAGTTTAGCTGCTGCTTTGTTTTAATTAATTTCCTTGGTAGTATGTCTTATGGTCGTCGATTTAAACCATGTTATTATTAGTTTTTCTTTTTCATTTCCCATTTCCATTAAAAAGCAAAAGATTTTATAGACATCTTTTAATGATTTTTTTTTACCAACTCAGCAAAATTTTAATTTTGTTGTAGATTTATTTTGTACGTTTTTAAAACCTTACTCTTTTAAGAATTATATGAAAATCATTAATTTTTAAAAATATTAGCATTTTATGTTATTATAATTTTAATACATATATTAAGGAAAAATTATCTTATTACTTAAATGTAAGATTAAGTACGCATAATTTATTTTAAAGATTAGCATTATAAGTTCTAAAAATTTAGGAGATTTAAGATTTTTCCTAAATTAATTGACGTCTAAATTTTTAGGGTTCAACATATATGAGTAACGTGAATTTATCAACAATTTTTTAATCAAATCATCAAATTTTAAGTTTGGTCAATTTGAGAGTTATTTTTGTTCTTCTTAAAAACCTTAATCTTATAAAAATCGTTGAAATTCATTCATCTTTTAATATATTTTTATACTCAAGTGGAATATAATATCACTCCAACACAAATTCGAAGTATGTCTTGAAGGTAAGATGAATTACTAGATAAATGTTAATGATTATACTAGTTCTAATTGATTTATGTTTCTTTTATTAAATAGAATAACTTAATGTAATTTTATAGTTTATATTATTTTATTATATACAATTGATGTCAAATTTCTTTAACTATACAAATATTCATATATTTTATTTCTAACTATAGTAAGAATTAATTAATATAAGAATATAACTTGATATGTTAAAATAATTAACATAAGATATAATTAAACAAATTGAAACATGATAATAAAATGAAGTATGTTTTTGTTACAAATTTTGACCAGACAGACTTTTGTTTTAAATTTTTATTATAAATCTAAATCAAATAAGCTTTTGTTTTTTAATTAAAAATGAAATCAACATAAAAAACTAAAATAAAAAATTACAACAAAAAATGAAAACAAACGATCCATAAAGACAAAAAATGTTATTATTAAAAATAAGATAAAGAATGCAAAATTTATTCTAAAATTAGGATTATAATTTTTAAGAGCAATGTATTCTTAATTGATTTCAATATAAATTGATGGTATCAAATAACAATACTAAACTATATAGAAAATTTTAAGACTCTGTCCATTAAAGAAACAAAATTTCTTTAATCGTTAACCAAAGCGTCAACCTCCAGTCCCCACTGCATTCTTTATGCATATGTTAGTAACAATGCAGATGCTGTTAGGAGTTTCTACATATTATGTTTCTTATTTATGTCTAGATTCTATCTCTTAGACTTTATAACTAATTAGGTTTGTTAATTTATCCTGATGACTATTTAAAGGCTGTTATGTTTAATAAAGAGGGTAGCAGACTTTCATGAAAATAAACACAGCCGTCAAACTAAAAAATAGCAGCTGCTATATGTGAACTTGTCGATGACACGTCTCTTCCTTATATCTGTAGGATCGCGTACGGTCCGAGTATTCACAATACACTGCAGAAAAGACCATACAACAACATGATGTATAATCGAAAATACCAAGGATGTACGAAAATACCTTATTGCCGTGAGTGGA